>NJDC01017371.1:25889-63263 GCA_002245475.1 Calephelis virginiensis
GTATGTATGTATGTGTAACAACACGCCCAATGACGGTTTTCAACGAAATTTTACTTTAATCGCTTCTCGCACTTTTAGAATTAAATTTGCATAACATTGGCCAGTATTCGTTTGGCCCTTTGGTATGTAATCAATAAAAATCATTCATTCACTGTCCCAAAACACTGGGGCCATAACTTTGCAAGCGGAATAGGAACATCTCGAAATTTCTTAATGGATGGAGCAGATGGTGGTTTCCAGCACATTCTTTGTCTCTTATTTTCAGGGTTAAAAATGGTGGACCCACATTTTATCCATGTCATGGTGACAATGCGACGGCAAAAATTATCCGAATCTCGCTGAAACATTTTGATCTTAGAAATTTCCATACGTCGCTTTTTGTTCGTCGGTTAACATTCGTGGCACCCATTTTGCCAATTTTGAACCCAAGTGCATCAGTTAAAATGAATTTAATGCTACCAAATTATATCTTCAAGAATCTCGTCTATAACTTATAAATCTTATAGCTGTGATTATAGAAGGTTGTTCTTTTGTCTTCCAATACAAGTTTCTCAACCCTTTTGACATTTTCTCCCGCATCATGGTCGAAGGCCTTCTTGGAAGGAACTTGGGTCATCTATAAAGCTTTGACCTACCTCTTTAAGTGTGGCTACCCATTCGTGGAATAGGGTCCAGTATCAACCCTTGTAGTCCGCTGAATGTCCGAAAAAATTACCTTCATGGGTATTTTTTTCATGTTGGCATATTTTATCACAGCACATAACTCACTTTTATCCATAATTTTACGTTTTTTGCCGCGATAATTGTCAAATAAGTACTATCACGCTACAGAATTATGTGCACTGTTTGTTCTAAAGATCTGTAAGGGTAGCTTAGAACGGACAATAATTTCGTTTGTTACTTATTTTGTTAGGCCATGGCAATTTATAGTTAAAACAAATAATATCCTTGTACATTATACTAGCGGCCCGCCCCGGCTTAATGCATACATATAAACCTTCCTCTTCGAACTTTTTGTAGGCATTATTGAGTTCTACAACTTTTCTATAGAAGTCAACCATACATCTCTAATTATTTTGGCAGCGTTCGCAAGAATCGTTAACGTACGGCAGTTTTTTCGTCGACTTATTCCACAATTTTCACTATCACGAAAAATCCTATCTATTTTTCGGGATAAAATATAGCCTATAAGGATTCGGAAGAATCCCTCTAAGTAATGGTAAAAGAAATTTTGAAATCGGTCCCGTAGTTTTTAAGCGTATTAAATACAAATGAACAAAAATACAAAGGTTCCCTCTTTATAATATTAGTATAGATAAGGATTTTTGCTTAAGACATGCAGTCACTTCGAAATACCCACCGGTCGTCTAACGTCAAGCATCGAGGCACAGTCATCACCGCCGCCCCAACAAACCCTCTAGTAATTAGAATACAATACAAAGTCGAGGATCGGTCTCACGGGAAACTTCCCTTGCTTTATTGAGAAACCATATAAATAATGCTATCTCAGAAGTTGTCTCACAAGGTTCGGTGAAGAAGTAAAAACCTCTCTGTTAGGAACACAAAATCTATTCAAAAAACGAAATATGTATCATATTTAAATATAAAATTTTATTTTTGTAGAGTATAATAAAGTTATTTATAGTATCATATTTTCAGTTATCGGATACATTTATACCCATAGCCAACACTTTATTAGAATTATATGACAATGAAGTCGATGTATACTTTTTATGTAAAAGCCTCACTGATGTAGTCAAGAACATGCAAAAAGAGCTAGGTAAATTGCGAGAAGCATTCCAAACTATGTTGGAGAAGGAAGATGGAGAATTATACAAGTGGGTACTTATTTTTTTTATAATATGCAAACAAACCACTTTGGATGGCATAAAGTACACGTCGTTTAGAAACAATAGCATACTTTTATCCATTAGTATGGTGTGGTAGTTTTAAAACGACTTTGAAAAAATGCAAGAAATATAGAAGTCGAAACTATAACCTTATTTTCGACTTCTATGTTTTTGCATGTATATTAATTCGTTTTCCTGTCATTTGTAAACCGATTTTTTTATTTGAATTATCCTATTTTTGAGGCGGTTCCACCAAGTCTGGATCTGATAATGGAATCCCAGGGAAATCGAGGTAAATGTGGAATTTGTGTATACTTAGATGACATATATTTTTTTCCGTCTTCTTTTTTTGATATTTGAAGGCAAACAAGCAGACTTTTCCTAATGGTAAGAAACCCACGCCGTCTAGAGACACCATAGGTGGTAATGGTACGTTGCCAACTTGAGGCCGTGATGTTAGGTCTCGAGCACAAGTAAGTTTACCGGCCCCTTTACTAAGCTAAGCAATGACATTATGGCGGGAGCAATAGGTAAGGCGGTGTTACCAATCCAGACAAGTCGCTGCGAAACTCTACCACCCAGTAGGATGTCACGGTGTTAGTGACGGTAAGCCTACGGTTGCCTTTTACGAGCTGCCTGGCAGGAAAGCAGACAGTCTATTTTGAAAAGGAGCCCGGACCGACACGTAGGAACAAATGTTTTTTTTTAAATGAAATATTAGGTCTCTTTGTGTATATTATGCTCATAGTAATTAGTTTCGATTTATACTGTGATACATACATGATAAGCATGAACTGTTATGATCTTGTACATTGTAAATAAAAACTCTAAACCGTTCACTGCTAAAATTTGGCTTTTATTGAACTGATCTTGGAAAAGATGGTTATCATAGAAAATATAATAATATTCTTTAATTAAAGTACATTATTCTGATTTTAAAACTTTTGAACTTTATTAAAGTATAATGATAAATCCAAAAACTAATGTTTTTGTTTTAAATGACAAAACATCTTACAGCCACCTTGTTGAAATGCAGGCACTAGAGGTGTTGCCACTTACAAAATGGTTTAACTGCTGTTTTGCGGGGGTGATTGATGATACTTCATTAACTAAGTAAGTCTATTGAGTTATTTTTAATATAATTATGAGTTAACGCGACAAATAAGCACAATGCTCTAATTCTGGTGGTAAGAGACAACTGTGACCATAGAAATCATACAAGTCATAGGTGCATCTCTGTCCTGTTGTCGGGATATAAGGCCTAATGTGAAGTCTACCGGACCTTCTCCCAGGACCATATCGGACGAAATGAGGTTTTGTATTCGTACTTGGGCAAATTGATATATGAGTACAACAATACCACAGGTGGATTTCTTGGTTATAATAAATGCTCCCTTCCTACCTATAAGCTGTTTGGCTGTAAGGGGTTGGTTTATTCTACAGTTACTTAAAACCTCACTCAGAGTTAAATATTTAAACTAGGATGCAAGTGGCCCTAATACTTTTTGGTATATATAAAGTATAAATGTCAAATATATGTGACTTTAGAATAAAAAAATGGTACTATAGCACTACAAGGTCGGTAGGTAGGCAATAAATCACTACTCAACGCTTCAATACTCTCAGATTAATTTGTACATATTTACACACTTTTAATCCATTCCTCGGTAAACACTGCTTGAAAACTTCACTATTTAAAGTGTCCAAATTAATATGACGAGTCTAAAATGTTTTCATCTCTTTTGTTTTTCTTTCATTGGAAAAAGACAGTACACATCTAAAAATAAGTTTAGTTTGTGCTCAGAAAAAATTACCACCATGCACTAATATCTTGTTTAAAGTACCTTCACGCCCATATCCCTGAAGAGGTAGACAGAGGCATAACCAGGGCACTCACGAAGACACTAAGTCTCACAATGTGATAGGTGGCAAGTCTATCGCCAATCGGGCACACATCCAATCCCATACATTTTTTAATGGAAAATCGGAAAAACCACATTTTCTTTTTGTTGCCGGACCCGGGAATCGAACTCGTGAAGTCAACACCTGGACAGTTAGACCACAAAGGCGATCTTATTTAATATTTAACATTAGGTACGCCATGACTGTTTAGTTTCGTGTAAAAAGTACCTAACAAAAGAAAAATATGTTATATGGTAAACTAGAAGTCGGTGACTAAAATTTCTTATTTTAGAATATGGGATAAAGTATGCAGTGGTGCCCCGAAGATACTGTCGTTTGTGGCGGTAAAATTGGTAATCACGCTGAGACGAAACATTCTGAAGGCCAAAACTGGTGATGAAGTTCTTAAATGTGTTTCTGAGGTATTGTTTTTTACGTTAAACACCAGCGAACAAGCACACGGGTTCTTTTTAATGGCTAAGAGACAACCGTGGCCTATAGACACCGTAGATGTTATAGGTTTTGCTGTCCTGAAACCGGTATGGGAAGGTCTGTGTGTACATCTACAGGCTACCCTATCTTCCAGACCGAAACTTGACATGGAGCGAGACAGAGTCATTATTGCTATTATCATATAGTTTTACCTTTTAAGCCCGCCTTATACGTTCGCAATTTTGTCACGGAATTCTTTGTCGAAAAATCGAAACAAAAATTCGCCTATAGCAAATTCACGAATAATTCCGAATGTATGACAATACACCCCGTATTGTCATTTATGGCGCTAATATTAATAATCTGTCTAAGATAAGAGATTGTGCTATTTTAGTTACCAAGCAACCACTGTTAATTTTCAATGATTTATTTAATTAAAAATATTCAAATAACTTATCTAGATTAACAGAAACAATAAAATTAAAAATTTTCAATAACGTAAAGTGTAGTTAGAGATAAGCTCAACTTTTGTGCATTGTTATTTCTCCTATACTTTGTATAATTTTGCTTTTTGTATGCAATATCTATATATTAATACGTAATGCCAAAACTTTGGACCCCTTTTTACGAAAGTTGCGCCAACGGAGGAGCATGAATTTTGGCACACTTATAGTTTATGTGTAGGAGAAGTGCAGAACGCTAATATTTTTCAATAATAATGCTTGTAAAGTGCATTCAATCAATTTATTTGTTATGGAATAAATATGAACGTATAAGATTATAAGTTTGTTTCCTAGTCCTTTTTTAATTTTAAGTCGAATGGATGAGTTTATTCTGTATGCAGTAAGTTGTATGGAAAAAAATAAAATTCTTTTTAAACACGCTATTATTATGTAGATGTTATTTTAGTAGGTTATTTTTTATTAAGTGTACTAAACACTGCCTTAAAATTTGATCACCTATTTTGGAATTATCCTATTATCCAGCTTTTGAAGATTTAAGTTAAAATGCTTACGTGCTATTAAAATTGACACAAGCGATATATATTTTTTCCAGACAGCAGAACAGTGTGACGTTGTAGCAAATAAGGCGATAGAGCTTTGGCAATACTACGTGCAACCACAGAACGATCAGCTTGCGAAGAAATGATGTATGACCTTCTAATGAGGTCAAACTCATTAGAAGACGGTTCAAGAAAAAAATGTGAATTGTATGGACCAGTGAACTACAAATGCTGATGTAGTCGATGTTCAATACTTCCGACGAAAATAACCTTGCGAATCACCAAAAATATTGCCTGAAATAGTTGCACTCTACCAGATTCGGAGATATCATTATTGGTTATTTAAATCGACAATTTATTTCATTAACAGAGTTGTTACTGTAATACATGCGCGTGAGAGGCATTTTTGTTTTACTAAGTATATATAGATATAAAAAAGGAGGATTTTTAGAAAGAGGATTTAAATATATTTTTAAATTAAATGTTAGTTTAAAATGTGGTATGTTTATGTATTATCTTAAATATTTATGAAGTTATTACTAAATTAGTGAAACGGTCAACTCAAAGTGTAGGTATCCTTTAATACAAATAATGTTTAACCAAGTGGTAAGAATAGAAAGAGTGCAGAATGAATAAATCTTTAGATGTTATGAATTACTGTTTATAGGTTTCTTACGTTCACGGGTGCACCAGCTATATTACCAGAGATAAAAAATCAAGTAGTTCGAAATTTGCTCTAATTTTCGAAAAATATTTCTCGTCAAAACATTAGATTAAGGCCCGGCGCACATATATGGTTTCCCTATTCAGAAATGCAGATTTGAAAATCTTTATGTTCTTTCAAACAAAATGTACACTAAGGCGCACAAGTTCTTATATTTTTTTTAAATCTGAAAAAAACACATCCGTTATTCGTAAGTTGGGGTCGTAAGAATGAAAAAAAAAAATAATTTCACCCCAGATACAGCGCTCGTGTTTAGACGCCGAACACGAACAGGAATTTGAAAATTAATATCTAGATCTGTGTTGAGATACGCATCACTAACATAATTCACATTTAGAACATAAAATCTCTTCTATGAATTTTAAAATCTGTATTTGACACATTAAACCTATGCTCGTCTTTTGCGATATACCTGGCACACACAGACTGCCTTTTATACCTTTATAGGAGACCCGGAACAACACAGGGAAAATACAAATATATGTAGAACGATTAATTCATTTATATATTTTTCTACGAGTTTACCTCTATCTGATTTGTGAATCAAGGTATTGTGTCCTTTATGAATGTAGATATTATTTATATGTAACATAATACATTACATTTATTCTGGTATATATTTAAGCATTTCTATGTATTCGAACCGTTGACTAACACCCATAACACATGCATATAATTTGCTTAATTTGGGGCTAGATTCAATTTGTGTAACTTGTCCTGAAATATTTATTTATTTAAACATTTGCTAATGTTTATCAAATAAGTGGCTATCGACGACTTTGTGTCTACTACACGCGACGTAAACTAAATAATAAGCTTAAAAAACTAACTATATCACTTTGTCTTTGGGAATTTTCACATTAGTCGTCACACGGCAGTTAACAAAAACCGTACATTTGCGCTGGTCTCATAGAATCCCAAATCTTAATTCTGGATTGAGAAACCTAATTAGGAAACGGTATTTGTTCAGCTGGTGTTAAGCTGTAAATAGAAAAACTAGAAAAAATCCAAATATTAAAATATATTTTATCATTAGTCGGACTAGGTAATGTCTATTTCTGTGTTTGAATCCTATTTCAAGTTGTAGATCTAGAGAGTAGGTAGTAGAGTTTCGTGATGACTGGCCCAGATTGCTAGAAAAGGGTGGCCAATAAAATAACATATCCAAGAGGCTTATCATCCTAGCCTCGAGTTGGCGGGTACTTTTTAAAATCTTTCTTAGATGTGATTATTTTTATTTGTTGGGAAGATATTTTGCAAATAAATGGTCGTTTTATTAGTTAATGTTGTTTACTTTATCAACCCCTTAATTTAGGTTGTAATTTGAATATATCGAAAACGGAAGTGTTTCTATGCAGTGTTGCCAGAAAATTTTTTTTCACGTGACATGACAGACAAGCACACGGCTCTCCTGATGTAGGAGACAACTGTGGGCTATAAACACTATAGTTAATTACCTGAGATGTTGTAGCATCGCTATATTGTGACCGGTGTATTAGTCTACTTGTACAAGCCTTCCGGCTATCTTGCCTTCCAGACCGGAACATGACTCATTATGGCACCAAGAATAATTAATAAGGACGTGCATCTTGACCTCGACAAGGTGCAGCACGGCCCCCTACTGTCAGCGCTCTTGTTGGTGGTGGTGACACATTTAACCTTTGCTCGCCTTTTTCGAACTGCCCGACAGAAAGGCAAATTATATTCTATTCTACATGAGAGACCCAAACCAACAAGGGAACTTACAAATTTATTTAAAATGTTCCATCGTATAAAACATTAAAACTCATTGATTGGATAAGGAGTAAACGTTTAACGGATATTTCAAATAACTTGATATAAGGTGTATGTAGTGTAGTTCAATAAATACTACTCGTTTCATACAAACACGGCGGTTTGGGTATCGGTTTCATTCAATTTGCTCCCACACTTACCTTCCACCACAATGGAAGTTGACAAAAATGTCATTCGAATATTACTAATTTATTAAAATTTGTTTATAGTTTTATACAAATTTTCAAACTTAATACGTACACTATAAAAATAATAGTAACTTGAATTAGGGAATGCCATGTTCTAGGAGATTAGATGTTTTTATTCCTCTAGTAAGAGTTTTTAACACAATTCAGTAACGTAAAAGTTAACTTCATTTTTAAGGAAATTGATCAACGCTACCTACCGTCCAGTGGAAAAACTATATTTGTTGTGTGAGTTTTGAAAGTTTTCGTTGTAAAGTAATTCGAAATGTAGCTACTAATTTACCAGCTTATTCAGTGACACAAACTATTTTTAACTACTCTCTCTAGGGCCTCTAATCGAAAATACCTAAAAAAAAGTCTACATTTTCATGTACCTCAGCTACGTATCGCAACGTAACGATATAAAAAGGTCACGGTCGTAAAATAACAGTTTTATATAGATAAAATATCATCTCCATTACATCTCAATCACTATATTTTTTTTTGTTTCTCATTTCGTTTAATACTCATCAAAATTACTTTATTTATGTGTATTTACTTTACTAAAATTGGTCCAGTTTATGCAACTACAGTTAGGTGAATAATCTTTATTTTTTTTATCCGAAAACGTAGCGATCACATTCTCTTTGATTTACCCCATAGATTTAACTGAGAATACCCTATATTATTTTAGTTATTTTGGTGTTATTTTTTTAATAACTATGGTCCTCTACATAAATACGGAATCCCGTTTCAAGAAATCGGATCGAAATTTCAAACGTAACAAAGACATACAAACTCTTTGTGGAAAATTATTGTTTTATATGTGATAGATCCTTTGAGCATTTTAAAAGTTTTTTCCGTTCGGTATTATTTCCTAAGTGTGTGGTAGGCTTATAGATTATTTTTTGTACGCACTCCAGTTGTATCCTTTATGGACAGTTACTTTACTCTTTGACGCACTCTATTTTGTCTCTGATTTGCTTGACAGCTAGTGCCTAGTGCTGGCAACATTTTACATTCGCCATTTTGCAATAATGTCAGCCAAATCATCAGCTCGGCTTTTCAGATAATTTTAATACCTACCAAAAATTACAGTGGTTTTTGTTTCAAACTTGTTTATTCTAATTAGTGCAGTGCAATGGATCGTTTTATCAGCATGTGGAAAGTGCGGGAGTTGGCGGATAAAGTGTAAGTCGTAACAATATTTCCCTGCTTTTATGGTAATTAAACAGGTATTTAATCACAATCATCACTATCTATCACATTTAAGATTTGTCATAAATTCTTCAACATTATTTATTTTTTTCAAATGGTTATTTGGGTTGAACAGTTCTAGACTAATTGCACTTTATTATCGTAAGACAAAAACTTTATTACCTTCTGATAATACATGTTATTTTTTTTAACTGAATGTAAATCGTTAGTTATGATACTATCGAAGGATTGTCTTGAAATACCTATGGAAATTCAAGAGTATCGGGATTTTCGATTACTACTTTATTAGTTTTGATATTGTAACATATTTTAAATTCAATATAATAGACAGTTTGCTTTGAAATAATTCAATTTTTTTATATATGGTCATCATAGGTATATGAATTAGAAAATTAGTAGTATAACTTTAGGGCTTACTTTTTATTTATTTGTTATATACATGTTAAATTGTTGTTTAAAATTAGTGTACCAGTTTTGCTTTTACAACATATAATGTATATTGTTATATGTCATATATAACTATTTTGCAAATGGATGATTAAAATTCTGATATGCATTAAGTTATACCTTTGTACTTTATTGTGCATTCAGTTTTAATAAATAAATGAAAAATGAGTTAAACAGTGCAAGTGTGTTCTTATATAGTTGTTTTACTGAACACCATAAACGGATAGTACTATAGCCAATTTTATTTCCATCAAATCTGACTAAAATTAATTACTAAGGTAAAAGAATTTTTCTATAGTGTTCAATAGATTCAAATTTTAATTATGCACTAGTAAAGCATAATTTAAAAATCTATATCTACATGTTAAATGCTTTGTCTTGTTACAGTATTGATATTTTTTTCATTAATTTGATTACAAAGCTTAGACTGTGTTAAGTTTTAGGTACTGCAACACTCTAATGGAAATGTAAAAATTACCTTTGTTAAGGATTTGCTAACTAAGGATTTTCTAATTACCAAATTAACGTTTAGTATACTTTTCAAATTTATTATTAAATATTATTTTTATTATGGGAATAACAAATTTACATTTAAGATACAAAACATGAACACTTCAACAGATAACCACTCACACGTCCGGACCTAATACCTATTATACCGTTGTCCGTCCAACTACGTGTGGCGCTGATTCGGTTGGTATCGCGCTCGCATGGTGTATCAAAAAACTTTTATAGCTTCTTAACTATGATACCTAGAGTAAATAAAAATACTACGAAATTTTTATAGAAGACTATATATTAAATCTAAATATTTTTTAAGGTCTGAAAATTTAATTTAATGTATTAAAAATAGGTATAAATATTGAACTTGAAGATGAAATAACATGAATTTTGTATTCATTTACACCACAACGAAAAAATATTATTTATTTTACCAATTAAACAATGGCACAACAAACTAGACGTTTGTTCCTTTAAAATGATGCATGAATCTTTATGAATAATTAACTCTAAGTAATTAAATAAATCGAAACAAAATACCTCTCTTAATAATATTATCGCGATGGTCCCACTCGCTCGCGAACTCAAAATATAAGCATGATGGCCGCTTAAGGACTCGTTCAGACTTATTTACGCAACTTCAAAAAAGACGATTATGGTGTTTTCTAACACCAATAATAATATAAATGTCGTGTTTTATTTAATAATCCTTAATAAATAACAAAATGTGTGAACTTTATAACTGTAAAAAAAATAAACCAATTATGTGTGGTACGCCATTAAACAGACACCTTTGCATAAATTTATATTACATTCTAGGCACTTCGCTGGTGCATTGCCAGCATCGACTTTGTTTAAAGCCAGTTTTTACAGGAAAATGGTGATGTACCAGTATTGGCCTAGTATTTGATGTATCATCTATTTTTCTGTATTGTTGAATTATATTATTAAACCACCACAAGGGAAATAAAGTGAAATGAAACCTCAAAGAAAAGTCAAAAATTATAGCAAAAGTCGACAATAATTAATAAACATAACATTATTCCTTATGTCAAACAGGCAAAGAAACACCACTACACGAAACGAAAAAAATATTGTAATCATATTTTGCTGTTTGTACACAGCCTTAATTTGAACAATTTTAGTTCCGTCCGTGGATAGCAATCTATCCAAACCTAAACACCTGAGGAATACAATGACATTTTTATGGAATCTCCCGTGAATATTGTATATTTCTGTTTTCACAGTATATTATTATGTTTATGACAAACTATCAATTCATATTTCACTGAAAAACTACGTAGAAGTATCTAAAATTGGGTCAATAACAACAATGGCCGCTCCTACGTAATTTTTTTCGAAACAGCTATACTTTGAAATCAAAATATGACTTGATTTTATTTTTAAACCTGAGATATGAATACTTAATTATAAAGCACAAATCATCTAGTTTATTTTAATGTATAATAAACTATGAACCAGTGAATAAAACTAAAGTACTTACAACAAAATCGCTGGCCCCTCAAAAACACTTGACCAACGCGTGAGTGGTCTGAATATAAACGTTTGTTTTTATTTGTCAAGTCTTCTTACACTGCCATCTCATGATTATTTGGTAAAGCAGTTCGTCAGTTATTGACTCCACAACTCAAACACGCAAAAAGTAATGTATATTATCGATAGATGACGGTTTTATAAAATTTGTAGCTTATGATACTAAAGTATCGTTGGACGTACAACTACCTTTTTTTTTGGATAGTAAAGTATCGGTGGACGTGTGAGTGGTTATACAAAGCTGGTCAACATACTATTAAAATATTAACAATAAACAAAATCTATAGTTGACCTTGCTTAGTTGCTGTGATTGTCTTTATCAAAACTATTGAATGTCAATTACTGAATGAAATTTCTTGGAGTACTGACAAAAAAAAGTGCCTATGGATATCCTACTGGTAAAAAATACAATCCATTTACAAACAGTTAGAACATTTAAGATGTTACTGGTAAATCTAAGATTTACAGGTATATAAAACAACTTCAGTCAGTCAGTCAGTTTTCTAATTTGGAATACTCTCTAGTTGGAATATGATTATGATAAATAGTAATTTTGTTATGGCAGAAAAAAGTAAGTAGTGGATACCATTCCTTAAGTGTACTCTTTTTCTTGGTTCTTTCGCAATTTATTCAAATGAAGCAGTTGTGTGTAATCTGTGTCGTAGTAATAGTAGTAGTAGTAGTAGTAGTGTAAAAGTCTTATTTCTTATTTAAAATTGAAAAATATTGTAAAGAGCATATTTTCAAATTCCCATAGATTAGTACTGTTGATTCTAAATCAATGGAATAGTATGAATCCAAGGTTTGACTTTTTGGGAAGCTTTATATCTTGTACAATTAATTTTGGTTTAACATTAATTCACAGTGAATATAAAAACATATTAACATTTATATTCTAGTCAAAATACCATTTTAATATTCAAATTCACACAAATAGATCTTCTTTACTCTATTCAATGTCATGTAGTCAGAATGTTTACAATTATGACAGTATTCTTTTTATGTGACCTTGGTTTTAGTCGTAGCACTCCTTTCTTATTGCTTGCCTTTTCTGTAATATGTATGTAATAAAGTTTTGACCAAGGTTAAAAGGAAAGGTTCTTCAATAAACTACACTAAAGATTTTAACTTTTTTGAAAAAGAGGCTTTGCCACTCTAATTGAATTAGATTAATAAGTGATTTGTACTCTCTCTCTCTCTCTCTCTCTCTCTCTCTCTTATCTGTTTGATTTGAAACCTACAAATTCTTTAAGCAAGTTGTTTTCATACCTTAGTAAAAAATCATGGTACCTAGGTATTTATGTCTTGATCCTCTATTAACCAAATGTTGAATTTAATTAACAGGCTTACATGATCCACACTAAGACTGTAAGACAAATTTAGAATTAAAAATCTACTGACTGAGTTACTATTTGAAGAGTTATGTTCTTAACTCCTGACACAATACGAGGGGTGTTAGAAGTTTGACTTGTCTGTGGCATCATAGCTCTTCAGTGTATACACAGATATTGATGTGGGTTTTTTTATTTGAAAGTTGGCTAGATCGTGATGGTTCTTAGTTATACTTTATGGAGATCTGTCCAGGTGTTCAAGGTTATCAGCTCATTTGCAACTCATTTGTAAGTGTTGGAATAGATGATAGTCACATGATGAATAATTATTTCACTTTTAAACATGTCACAGTTAAAATACTAATGAATGCTAGTACAACTAGTCTTTCTAAATTTTTTGACTTGAAAACATACACACACGTCAGATATGATTGTGGTTTGTTCATTGGATGCCAATAAGTGTGTGTTTAATATTCTACTATTCTGAGCTTAACATACAGGAGCAGAAGGGTCAGAAACTTTCCAAAAACAAGTCATCTTTATCCACAATAGCCATCATGGCGACTTGTGTAAGTGATATATTACTATCATTTGAGACATATTAAGCATTATGATTAATTAAAAATGTTACATCAACTTTTTTATATTCTACCATCTAATTGTCAAAGTCTAATAGGTACCCATAACACTGGGTATATGTTTACAATGCCACTTATAGCTGTAAATTAAATTTACTGATATTAACCCACAAAATCATAGTGATGATGTTATTATGTGATGATAAAAATTATCAGTGCACTTAATTCAATACTAAGTTAATGGAAAATAATTAGATAATGAACATTTAGGCTAAGAACTCACGAAGAGGTTTTCGCTCGCGTCTACCGTGTTTGCGGCCCCGCAGCTTTTGTAGAAAGTAGATTTATATGCAAAAAGTAAGAACACATTTCACGACGCATTTTTCACCCGCAGCGCGCAGATGTTTGCGGATCCTGTGGCACCAGCGGGAAATTTGTAGAATATTACATCGCCTCGGCGGGTTGCGACCGCTTGGCGGTTGACCATTTTGCTCTTGTGCATAATCTAAAACGTGCATTTATAATGATCAATTACAGTTTCTGAAAAAAAATCTTAAGTAAAAGTATCTTCACGCCCATATACCTGAAGAGGTTGGCAAAGGTACAACCAAGGCACCTACAACTAGCCGAAGCCAACCGGGCACATTTCCAATCCCGACCAACATTTTTTTTTAAATTAGAAAATTGTAAAAATCCAATTTATTTTTTGTTGGCCGACCCGGGATTCGAACCCGGGACCTCATGCAGTCAAGTCCAACACCCGGACCGCTAGACGACAGAGGCGATAAAAAATCTACCCTTTGAAAATACCTCCTTAACCATAACAAACAATGCTAAAGCTCAATAATTATTAAAAAAATTGCTGATTATTTAATCGCCCGTTCTGCAACCTCTAGCCGTACGATCCTCAACCGCCAAGTTTGCAAGTGATGATTTCAACTGCAACGGCTACGGGACCGTACAAATTACCGGTCTGGTGAGTTTTCAACTAAATCCGGAGTTCCACAACCGCGGCGGGCGTGAGCGACAACCACTCTGTAAACTATTCAACTATTAAATGATCAATCATTTTAATCTGTTATTTATCCATACTCAGTTACAAATGCAGAAGGGACTGTGTGCCCCTTATTCTTTTAAAGCTGCTGTGGGGATTATGATATTTAAAATGAAACTTTCTGAAAGATATTCGATACTATTTTATATACTACTAGCTGACCCAATAGACTGTCTTGTCATAAGTATGAATATTTATTTAAAATTAAAGTTTTGTATCGTTTGACATTAATACATACTAATAGTTTGAATGGATTAAAGCATTGTTTTTCCCATTTTTCTTACAGTTTTAATGGTTTTTCTCTCTACGAAACTCAACAAAAAATTAGGAAAATCATTGGACATGAGGATTTGTTTTTATACATATAGATTATAAATAATTATGCAAGATGTTTTCCTTTTTCAGAACAAATGTGGTGATGAACTACACAGAAGTAGAGGGCAAGGTGCGTGAAGCAACCTCAGACGAAGCTTGGGGTCCAACTGGGCAGCAGATGCAAGAACTAGCACTGGCCACCTTCACATATGAACACTTCCCTGAAGTCATGTCCATGCTGTGGAGACGGATGTTGCACGATAACAGGTCACACTGGAGGAGGACATACAAAGTGAGTGTTAGACATGAAGTAAGAAAATAGTTATTGGGGAAATAATGGAGCTGTGAAAAAAAAAGTTATTTTTCGCTAATAAGTCCATTGTCCAAATTTTGATCAGATATTTTATAAGATGTATATTATACTGATGTTATTGCGATCATCAAATAGTTTATAAAAGAAATATGAATCCAAGCAATTTTATTTCGTTTAAAAAAATATTGAGTTTGAAATGATACAAAAGTGTTTTCTTTGTTCCAGTGTCTCCTACTACTAAGCTACTTAGTGAGGAATGGTTCTGAGCGAGTTGTTACCTCAGCCAGGGAACACATCTATGATCTTCGTTCACTGGAGAACTACACCTTCGTTGATGACCTGGGAAAAGATCAGGTTTGAATAACTATTATTTCTGAATTCCAATTCTTAAGTATGTATGGGACAACTTTTACAATTTTTTTGCAAGTGTTTGGTAATTCAAAAAAGTACAAAAATTATCCCATTTTGCGTAACCCTGTTCTATATTATCTACAGCTATTGTTACATAAACAGTGTAATATTTAATTATAGGGTATCAACGTGAGACACAAAGTTCGTGAGCTGATTGACTTCATTCAAGATGATGAAAAGCTGAGAGAAGAGAGAAAGAAAGCTAAGAAAAACAAGGACAAATATATTGGTAAGATTCAACTTTTTTTGCAAATAGCTCAGCAAACGTTCTAGACTTTTTAAAAGTAATTATAACCAAAAATGACTTGACGTAAAATATTATGTAGTACAAGAAAAAGGACTTAAAAAAAACATCCATTTTATAAAATTGTTTATAGGTATGTCTTCGGAGGCGGTTGGTTTGGGCGGTCGAGGCGGATCGGGCGGCTGGGGCGAGTATAGCGACAGGTCTAACAACTGGGGTGAGAACCGTTACTTCTATAATAATACAACATTTAATACCAACGGGTGAGCCAAGAAATTGTATGTTTCTGATCCCTTAAAAAACGTATTGAAAGTATATAAAAGCAAACTCATGCGTTGTTTGTGAAAAAAACCACTGTATTTGATAGTGTCCTTAAAACAGCAACGCACCTACAGCATCTATGGTGTATTTGTGCTACAATTACCTCTTACCATAAGGAGAGTCATGTGCCTTTTCACTATATTATCGCATTAAAAAAATTAAAGAAAAGCTTTTGCCCCGACCATTTATGAAACTTCTAACAGCTGCAAAAGTCTTAGTCATATTGTGATCTTTGCTTTGCTTCCTCTCAAAAATTAAATAAATGCTTGAAAATAGTATAATGATGATTTTGATTAAAATCGCCTCTCACAGCGGTCTGGTATAAGACATTAGGTCCCGGGTTTCCCATAAAAATAACATTGCCGGGATTGGATATGTGCCCGATTGGCGATAGGCTTGCCACTATGGGACTATGGGACTTAGGGTTTTCGGCTAGTTATGGGAGCTTTTGCCTACTTCTTGGATACGGATGTGAAGATTCTTTTTAATATTGCGGTTGTTGTAACTGACAAAAAATAATTGGCTTGCTATGAGGTTTGGTTATATTTTGTATGTGTTTATATTTTAGAAGATACGAAAGAAAGAAACGACGATGATGATTACGAAAGGGAGGACTCCGACGGTGACTATGGCCATAGAAAACCTAACAAGTAAGTTTTTTTTTAATTTTTGTGCTGCTTGGAATATTTTTTAGATTTTTCCAAGATAGTAAAAAGTATTGTTCATATTTTGATTGGAGAGCTAGTAAAAATTGCATAGGTTTGCATCTTGGTAACTCAGTTGGATAAGGACATAGACAATATAAAATTGAAAGCTGTTTAAAACCGAGTTCACTTTCAAAATTTTGTTCTCAGTAAAAAAAATATTCTCAGTAGAAGTGCAATAAGGACGTGTACTTTTTGATGGTAAATATATCCTTTAACATTGTACAAGTTAACAGTGCGTTGCCAACCTGAGGGTGGTAAGTTACACTTCATTATTATGTTTACGGGCTACCCTATTTTTCACATTCTTAAGGCTCGGATAGGATGTTCGAGTACTGTTAGCAGTACACGCTACATCAACCACCGAGTTTGATTTTGTTATAAAGTATTTCATAATGTGGTATCAAACAAAATATAAAAGTAACCATTGAATTTTCTTTAAAAAATTAAACATATTTTACTGCATTTTTTTTTCAAATTCAAAGTTTGTAACTTGAATGAATGATAAATTTCAAAGAAAAGCTGAAAAAGTATAATAAAAATAAAATTTACGTATAAATAATATGTTTTTTCTTTTTTTTTATAATAGATTGAATTTATAAGTATAATGTTTTAAGGCGTTAGTTAATCTAGAAAGTTTATCGACTTACAATATTTATTTTTCTCAGCTCAAAATAAAGCACATTCGGTTGTTTAAAATTGATTCAAAATAGTAATTTCGAATATCCTATCATTAAATACTACACCAACGCTATGATGTTATTTAGCTCATAAAAGTTATATGAAATAATTCGAAATAAGGCTTTCCAGAAACAAATGCCGCACGTCCCAAACGGATGATTGATATCTCACACGAGTTATTTCTTTACGCCAAATCCCTTGAATGGTAGGCGGAGACTATTGAGTACCAATTATCACGATTCCTAAAAACCTGCCTAGTTTCCACCGCATTAAGCGCCTCATTTCATAGAAACACGTCGATTTAGAAGTCTCTTAACACCACCCTTGGATAACACCCTAGCGATTTGATGGTGCAATGTCAACATAGGTCTCCCTGGGTATCAATCCGTCCATTTGCCATTGTGACCAAACGTGTCCTTTTGCATTTATAACAACAGTTAGTCTAAAAATCAGATAATAGAACTTTTTTTAGGATGTGTAATTCAATAGTAAGGTTAATGTCTGTGGAATTTTCAGAGAGAATGTATACCGAGACGCGGAGGTGATTGAGGATAGTCCTCCCCGGTCAGATCGTCCCAGGTCGGACCGGATTTTGTCAGATCGAATTGACCGTATTAGCGACCGGTCCGAACGGCTTGACCGAGAAGAGACCCGCCGTGGAGCCCTAGACGTGCGACTTCGGAGCCCTAACCGCCCCAAACCTGCCTCGCCCATGAAGAAAATTGATTTAGGTAACTAATTTTGTTAATAATCTTTTGGTTTCGGTATATACTTAACAGATTTACAAATTTTCCTAAAACCCATAACCTTGAAGCTATATTGCTATTTGTGCTAATGTACTAAGTGATCTAAGGAACTGATTCACTTAAGTATTAAAAGAAAAAGAAAACACAGCACACCAGAAATATGTATGGGGAGTCATTTTATATTATGTATATGTTTGTGAAGTTGAAACTACATAGAAGCAAGTGGATTTACTGTTGCACCTAAGATACCTGTAGACTCTGAAGGTGATAATAATAATAGCAAACTGGTGATGGGACACTAACATTCTTGCGTATGAAGCTTGCCCAATATCCTGCTCTCCTGAACCAAAATACGAATATTAGTGAGCATTGAAACAATAGTGGCAGGATGGGGAAGGTTGTACTAAACTGGAAGAGTTGCCGCAGAACTCTATTACCTGATCACAGTCACAGTAACGCAAGCTACGTAGGGCGCATGGTAGGAAAACTGTTGAGCTAGAACTTTAATTTTAGTATAAACTTTTCTATTTTAATTTTACTTCAATTTTATTATCTCATAAATCTATATTATGCGACATCGTCCGTGTACAAATTAGTTAGTTAATTTAGATTTTTCTAAGTTATTTAATAATATAAATATATAATTATAATAATATAAATATATATAATTTATCCTAAGTTATTCCTTATTACTTGAGCTATCTGCCAGTGAAAGTCTTGTCAACATCTGTCCAGCCGTTTCAGAGATAAGCCTGAAAAAACAGACTTTCAGATAGACAGACAAAAATTGAAAAATTTTATTTTAATATGTACCGCATAGACATTCACATAATATTATGTGTGGTAAATAGTTGTTAATTTAACATTAAAAACAGACATTCCAATTTTGTTTTAATAAAATAATCACCTTCAGGTGCAGCAGCCACATATGGAAAATCTACATCAACACCCCCTCCTCAGCCGCAAGCTACCGTCAACTCATCAGATCTATTGGACGATTTGTTCAAAACCTGCGCGCCCACCACTGGAACCAGTGCTCCAATCACACCCCCGCCTTCTGTCGGTACACTCGTTGAGGATGACTTTGATCCCAGGTACTTTGGTTTTAGTGAATTAATAGCTAATGACTAAGGCGTGTTATAAGGTAGCCTTTTAGGGCCATTACTGTTTATAATTTATGTTAATGATTATTCTAAAGATACGAAACACCTCAATTTTAATTTTTATTTTATAATTCGACTACAAAAATAAAAAAAAGTACTCATAAGAAACAATTGAAATTTTGACCAATTGAAAGATTTCACGTATCTTTAAACCTTTATTACTAAAACAAACGTAGAAAAATAAACTGAAAAATAAATTAAAATGAGCATTGTTACAAAGCAGAAGCTATATTACAGTAACTGTTGGAATATAATTGCTGGGTGAATTAAGTGCTGTGAAATAGTGTTAGACGGAATTGCCCAACCACTCCTTAGTATTTTTCAAAATGCTCGTCGATTTCAATATCAGAAAAAAAAATTAAGTGATTAATTATTAGTCTATACTAACCTTGAGGTACACTGCAGTCAAGGACTATTCTTTGACAGCGGTGTACGTCAAGGTCGCCTCTTAAAACCGTCACTGTTTAAAATTGCTGATGTAGCTATCGACGAGTACTTGTAAAACACCCTTTTAAGGGCCTGGAAAGGTTAACCAGTTGACGGATTTCCCAATGGTTTCATTGTAGAGAAAGGGTAGAAATAATAGAAAAAGACGTCCTGTTTCTTTCAGAGCTGGCGAGCGAGTGAACAAAGTGGAAGCTGAGTTCGGCGACTTCACCGGCGTGTCGGCGGCGGCGGTGGCGCCCGGCCCCGCGGCGGCTGCGGCCCCGGCGGCGGGCCCTGCGGTGGCGGACGACTTCGCAGACTTCTCGGCTGCGTTTAATGCCCGTCAGTAAATACACATTTTACATAGTAACGGCGACAACAGCCTAAACTTTATTTATTAAACTGTTAATGATTATTAATAACAATGATTATTAATAATAATTTTCAATGAATCATTTATTATTAGTAACAATGATTAATTATTAATAATGATTATTAATTATTAATTTATTATTTATAACAATGAATATTAATTTTTATTTATGAATTATTACTATTAATAGTTGTAGAGTATTCTGACTTTTTGTTATAAAAATTGACATACATATTTTGACACCAAGTTCCTTACGTGGTAGGCAGAGAGTATCGAGTACCAAATGTCACGATCATTGCAGACCTGCCTGGTTTTCTTTAGATTTATAACATACAAACACGACGATTTTATTGTGGAATGTCAACAAAGGTCTCCCTGGGTACCGGTATTAAAACTATTTAAAATTGAACGCTTATTTGTAATTATTTTTAATCATTACGGATTTTTGAAATAAAAATAAACAAACAGGTATTAAACATAACATATTTTTTTATCTTAAATGTAAATTTACCTAAATTCAAAATAAATATTAACATAAAAATACATATTTCAGCAGCTGCGCCAACATCGAACCTGGACCTGTTGAGCGAGCTATCCCCTCCGCCACCTAACCCGGGGGGGATGTCCACCGCATTCCCACTGGATTCACTCACTGGACAATTTGCCGCTGCTACACTACAACCTACGGGTAAGGCATTCTATGGCTAAATCTTAAATAGGATTAGTTTTAATAAGTACAAAACTATTTTTCGTTAACATTGGCAACATTTTTGCTATAATATTTATAGGCCACGGTTGTCTTACCATCAGCGAAAAACACATGGTTGCCGTGTGTTTTTCGCTGTTTTATCACATAATAAAAAAATATATGATAAGAGAGAGAACAAGCATGGAGTTGTCCTAATGTTAAAAGTATGGATGCGTCATTGTCCTCAGTCCTGTTGTTGCTGGATCGTTAGGCCTATGCTTAAGTCTACCAGCTATTCTACATTCTAGATCTAAACATCACTTCCCAAAACACTGTCAGTTTTTTTTTAAATTAAATTTTAACGTTTGGCATGAGCGATATCATCTGACATTAGTCAAGTTTTATCAATTCTTTCTTTCGATACTGCCAAAACTCTACCCTGTTGATTCGATGGCTTGCATAGGTATGGTACCTGGTACTTTCACAAGAGGCTTATTAAAAAATAACATTTTTTTCTACACATGAAACGTATAAGGTATACATTTATGGCATGTTTTATTACTTTCTTATGTATGTATTTGTACGTCAATTTCATAAAAATAGTCAAACATATTAAAAATTCACCTTTTCATATTAAATTAGCTTACTATTGTATTTATTCCGTCAAAACATAGACTAAAATACTCCAAGGTTTAAATTGTCATCGCAGTTTTTATTGCACTATAATGTCTACTTAAACCTTGGACTACTTTTATTTTTGGTTATGTTTAATGTGGCTTATGTTAAAACTAATTTACTTCTACTATCAAGTATTTACAGACCAATTTAATTCACATATTTTTATTCTCACAATCGAATTTTATTAATATTTGTGTAAAAACCATAAGATGTTTGTACTTGAACCTGGGATCCATAGTTTTGATTTTGTTTAAATTAAGAAGGTTCTTAAAAAATAAAACACGTTAGTCATGACTGTAGGAGAATGACAAATGAAAATAGTTTTATATATTGTCTAAATAGAAATATATTTTTTTATCTGTATTTAATTATTTATAATAAAGAAAGTGATACAAAAATATTAACAAAACATTGTTGGGCACATTCAGGATTTTTCTTATTTCAGATGATACGACGAGTACAGAACTAAACGCGATGCAAATGGAAAGTCTAGAAGCCATCAAGAAAACTGTTGATGCACTGTGCGCTATAGAAAAAATTAAGTCAGATGTTGATTTAAGAAACATTAAAAAATATTTCGATACACTAAAAATATACCTTCCTGGACCAATAACTACACAAAAACTTACCAAAATTGAAGAGAAAATAATGGAATCCTGTGTTATTGATGTTTATAGTCAATTATTGGGCGCAATTGTCAAAGTACTTCTCTTACAATGGCCAGCACTTAAGGATGATGCTATTTCATTTTTTACAGTTGAAGAAAGTTTTGAAGTCAGTTATGAAATTCTAAGTGATTTATGTGGTTTTATAAAAGAAGAACAAAATGACAAAGTAATCGAGGCTCTAACTGACGTTATTATTAACTATGTCAAAAGTGATACAATTTTTACAGCAATAATAGATTGTAGTAATAGAGTTTTGAGTGACAATCGTAAATATGAACTAGGAGATAATTGGGAGAATTTCGTTCAATTATTAGTGACTTTACCAGAAAGGGTAGCTAATAAACTAGAAATAAAGACACCAAAGAGTTTTTCACATGAAAATTTTTCGTATATGCTTATATTGCATATTATCAGAGCTATTGATTTTATGTCCGAAAGCAGCTTTAAATTAGGCTTGCAATACGATTTGACATATCTTTCACATTTGGTATCAAAAATCATTAGTAATTTTTCAGCATCGGGTAATTCAGAAGTCATATATAAATTCATTGATGTGCTTATATTTTGGACTAGTAATGAAAACACTGAACAAAATAAATACGTGAAAAGAAAATTAATTCAAACTTTAGTATGTCGCCTGAACAGACAAGCTATTGATAAAATATCAATTTTTATTCTTAAAAGATGTCCTATAAATTATGCAATTGAAGATCAACCTCTTAAGTATATATTAGGTAGCAATGTTGATGAAAATAAAGACTGGAATGAAATTTTAACTTACAAAGTACCTTTTTACTATCAAGTTAAAGATTATAGAGATACTATAATTCAAGAAAATTTAATATACTCCTTGTCTATTTGCAAAAATGCTCAAAAAATTTTAGAAGACCTGATTTTAAAATTGTGTAATGCCTGGGCAGAGGTCCAATCAAAAAACACTGTAAATGTAAATCAACACATGTTTATTTCAACTCTATTGGTATTGGCAGTTAAATATCGAATAATGTTAACAAAACAGGACTGGAATTTATTTGAAATAAAAAAAGTATTATTTAAAGGAATGTCTAAACATTTAGACTGCATTTCACAAGAATTTAGATGTATTGGAATGGCTACTATTGAAATCACATTAAAATTGCTAGCCGAAATTGAAGAATCTGAAAAGAAAGCGGTCGAAAACTTAAGTTTTGATTATAAAGAAATGGGAGAAATTTGTGTTGAAATATACAATACCTTAAAAGGTATCACAGACAAATGTCTCAATAGCGAAACACGGCAAAAACTAAATTCAAGTTATTCAGTTATGGATATAAATAAAACTCTTGATGATATTGCTGAACGAATTTTAGAAAAAGGGGAAAAATCAGTAAATAATACAATTATGACATGTGCTGTAAAAGGTCCTGAGCAGACTAAAGAAATAGTCAAAACAATAATTGCTGCTAAATTGGATTCATTAGACAAAAATGGTCTAGACGACGATTTAGATTCTGACGACGATTTACAACCTTATGATATGAGTAATGACGTGTCGATATCCGCCATCAAGAAACCAAGTTATTTACGAGATCTTATCGAAATTCTCAACGAAGCAAAAGATTTGGACTCGTTTGAAGCATCTGTACAAGTAGCTGAGGAATTAGTCATAAAACAACTAAAAGAAGAAGACAAAAAAGTAGCTATAGACCTTCTTAATTTGTTTGTCCATTTAGAAGAAAAATTTCATATAGATAACTTTGACAGCATTAAATTTAATACGACAGTTGCAATTGTATGTTGTCAACCAGCTATATGTGCGGAACATTTGTGTAAAGAAATACATACAGATATAGGAAGATATTCTATTGCAACTAAAATATTTATGCTTGATGTTATTTCTGAAGCGGCAAACAGAATAGCAGATGTAAGACCAACAAATAAAGAAGAAAGTACAGAAATTGTCACCAAAACAGAAGAGATTGTTACACCGGATGAGATTATAAGACGTAGACTAATAAACAAAACTAAATATTTTCATTCTAAAAGACTTCATCCTTTCGCGAGGGCAAAACGAAATCAATTCGCTGCTATTTCAGATAGTTTTTTCTATCCATTAATTTCTGGGTTTGGACATCGCCAATTGACTTTAAGTCACTATAATATGAAACAAGACGTGGATAATATTTTACTTTTAAAATACTTGTCGGTAGTAGGAAATATTATTCTTGCTTCTAAAAATTGTCCTAAATGTCCAGCCTATTGTAGGGAAATAATTCAAGTGGTTCTTTATCTAAGATTTTCACCAGAGCCCAAAATACAACAGTGTGTTATTTCTATAATAGCTTCGATAGTTCTTGCGTTGCCCGAAACTATTTTGCGGGAAGAATTCTTTAATGTAATGATGGAGTTGCGATCTTGGTTGATAGATTGTTTGAGCCATCTAGATTTGACGATGCGATTTGGAGGTCCTAAATCTGAAACAGCCATTTTTGCTGGACAAGTTCTGCACATGATTGAAAGTAATTTACGCGAATAGTTTATCTATTCTGATATTTCCTTTAAAATTGCGAACAAAATTTTGTGGCTAATGAAAATGGCTAACAAAAATAGAAAAGAGTGTGTGGTTTGTTAAATTGTCCAATTTTGATTTATTTAACTGGGGACTTGTATCAGTTACAGTCATTGAAACATTTCAAATTATTTTTATGAAACTAAATGAAGGTAAAAAAATACGGAAATAAACTTACTCCGAAATGCCATCTATTGATAAAATTGTAGAATCTGGCTTAATCGAGATTTTATGTAGCTAACTAGATTTAATCTGATTGGTTTCAAATTATTTTACATAACGCCAGATTTAAATGAGAATAAAATAAATTTCGAACAGAAATTTAGTTAAATCCTAAATTACTAGCATTTACTAATTTTTTAATCGAATATCAGTGACTAGATCTATCAACATTCATGGATTATTTGAAATTTATCTGAAGTAGATATAAATTTTGGATATTCATTACCCATGTCTAGACACCACATTTTGAGCACTTGAGTATACTATATCTGTTTTAATAAGTAATGTGATATGAAGTTGTAGTCTTTCACTTAAATGTAGTTTTAAGCTATTGTTAAAAAGTTGATTTGAGTAACATTTACTTTTAAAATTGAACTTATGCTTATGTTAAGCCCAGTTCGATAGTTGCTTAAGTCTTATCTGTATTAAATCTGTTTTTTTCTCAATTATGACACAAATTGCATCTTGTTAATACTTATTTGAATAAAACCGTTTTAGCGATTATATTCTTTTATTTTAAAACAGCCTTTAAGTTTAATAATTTATAAATATTATGTAAACAACTTCTAAATCAATATGTTTAGGAATACTCTGTACAAGTACAAACATCCGTGCCTATTAATTACAAAAAGGTTCGTTTGTTTTGGTCTGTTCACTGACAGTTGATAAAAAATATGGCAATAATAGTTGCGAACAAATAAGCAATAGGGCGGCGAAGTTTTTTTTTCAGATTAACCTTAGGTTTACCACATGTGTTCGGGATGCCGTTAAGGGACTCCTTTTCAAAAAATCGTAACGAAATTTCGTCCATAGTAAATCTAAACAAATTCTGCAAAGAAAATTACCGACGTATGCCCATATATTTATTTAGATTGACTGCGTTCGAAATTGCGTCTATTTTTACTTACGATTTTATTCCGAACCGTTGTGCTGGATCTTAAACTATTCTTATTACGACAGGATTGCAGCCGACACCAGTAAACTACCTCCAACCGATAACGCCAAACCCACAAACTACCAGCCAACTGACCAACGTAACCAAACCAACAACCAAACTAGGCGCAACCTGGGCTGACACCAAAGGCGCTATAAACATTGACGTCGACAACCTCCTTGCACCTAGATCGCCTAAAGCGGGCCCAGCGCCATCTATTAACCAACTGAAGTCTAGCCCAAATAGCCCAGCGCACAAACCCAATATGTCTACTGGCTTTATGCCAATGAATTGGCAGAACCCAATAAATAATAATTTCCAACCTAACCTAAATAACAATATCATGAGGCCTCAGTTCGCGAATAACGACAATTTCCTCCAATGATATTTGTTTATGGCAGATGTATGCCAAAGCGGTTGAGTGGGTTACAAGCGATGGAGTGAAAGCTAAAACCGTTATTTTTGTAAATTTAGAATTTTTCAAAAACTTGTGGACGTTATTGACACAGAATATTTTTTTGTAATATTTGAAACTTATTAGCGTTTTTAGTTTGAAAATTCATGTCAACATTTTGTATAATGCGATTAAATAAGATATTTTTTCTAAATTATAATAAATGCTTATTTTTTTGCTACAATGTTATCTATTCTTAATTTCGGAAGTAATCATTATTAAATTCAAAACTAATCCTGAATGTTTGGTCAAGTTTGAAAACATTATAGATTAGAAATTAAAAAAAAAACTATTGAGGCACACCTGTTGTATAATTTTACATATTATGCACTTGTGTTATAACTGCTTTGTAAATTTAATTTAAATTTTAGAAGTATTATTAAATCATTTCCTTTGAAATTGATGAATACATTCCTGCGGTTGAAGCTTTTTTTACGTAACTTTTCTTATACTGAATCATTTACGCAGCAAATATAAGAATAATAATAATCTATTCATGCACATTCATTTTCAAATTTACTAACACATACACATAATATAATAACACATAGAATAACAAAAAGTTATTTTGTAAAATATGCATTTTTATACATTCCATTTTACGTTTTACTACATATCTAAAATTAAATTAGGTTTGCGTTATAATAGTTGATTGCAAAAATCAAAGCGAACTGGTAGAGCACATAAATATTAAACAAGTTCTTAAAAGAAATTGTATTTTTTACAGTACCTTGGTATGTTTTCTAAGGTTTTCCTTAAGTAGTTTAGTTAATTTCATATCGCAGTAATGGTATATTTTTAATGTGTTACAACTATAAAAATTGTATCAAAGATAGAGTTCCAAGGATAATATTTAATAACTTGAAAATGTTGCTTCCGGCTAATCCCGCGTCTCCAATTTATTTCATTCTTGCACAGGAACACGTTTTATTGGTGTTAAAAACCCTTGTACTTTACAGTCTATCAATTATCACCACAAATAAAAATATACCATATCGCTAGGTTGCAAAAAAAACTTGCTTCAAAATCCGATGAAGAAAAAATGCGAGATAAGCAACATACTAGCCATGTAAAAAATAAAGAAAAGAAGGACAATCAAACACACTTTTGCATTTGTAATGAGTAGATATTCAAACTAACGTAACATTTTGATGTCTGTGGTTTCGGGTCCGGGTGTTTATTACATTTATTCTCGTTGACTAACACCCATAAAATAAGCATATACTTTGCTTTAATTTGGGGTTAGATTCAATTTGTGTTATTTTGTTCAGATATTTCTTTATTCAAATTAAATTGCGTATATTAATTAAGTGCTTAGGATTTTACTCGTTTTTTTTAATATATTAAAATAATAATATAAGGAGATTGAGTAAAATTGAAAATGAAATTATAACGGATGGTCATTAAATACTTTCACTCCATTGCGAAGCTGCTAGATACCTTCAGGATTCAGAAAGGGATGGTTTTATACGATTTTGATATTAAAGATTGTTGGACTAAGGAAGATATTCATTTGAAACCCATCGTTAGGTAAAGTTAGGTGCATATCAGTATATATCACATGATTGTTAATTCTTTGTGTGATAGTCGGTGTGGTATTACCGAAAAGAAAAATGAATGATATGTTTAAAATTCCTATATGTTATATTCGCTTTGACTTATAATAATTTTTATTTTGTTACTTTTTTTTTCAGCAATAAATACAGTAACAACAATTTGCTGTTAACACATATTGGTATTATCTATTTCTCATATGTTTATTAACCAATTTAAAAATCAATTAGTTTCTGTTCATATTGAAAAAACAATAGAATTCTACTAACTCCTGAGGATGGATATGAAATAACAACCAATCTAACTACGACATCGTCATAATTATCTTGGCATTAATAAATAAGTAAGTACACTTAGAAAAACCCTTTTTAGTTTTAGTATCATAAGATGCTAGGCGGACATACAAAAAATGAAAACTATTGGTTAATAGCAAAAATGATAAATACATATAATCTTTACGTTACGTTATTTTTACGTTAGTTTATAACGGGTCCAGAAATAAAGGTGCGTTTATATGGTGCAAATATCACACCGACTATTACAAACTAGTGATTGAATTGTAAAAATATTTTTTCTAAATGTATCTAATTCTCTCATCTTGTACACAATCTTCTTCAATATTTAAGGTAGACCGTATTTCTTATTGTGTAAGATAAAAAAATGCTGTTGAGATTTTTTGAGGAAGACTTAAGTATTCATAAATCAAATCACAATTAAAGTCTAAATTACTGTTTTATAGAAATATAAATACTGATATTTTTGTAAAATATAGTAAATTGAATTAATTCTAAATTTTGCAAAAATATAAAATTTAATATTTTGTTTCGTAATACCGATTACCTATTGGTATTTAATACATGATTTTATTCTAGAAAATAAAATTGTTTTATTTTTCATTTTTGTTTTTTATGTATGTATTTCAAAATTAAAACCTGAGACATTTTAATAGCTGCCTAACTCTTGTTTTAAAATGTCTCGAATATAATTTTAATTAAAAGTGGCAGTAAACACTGAAAAAAGCGTAATAGTTGACGAAATAACCAAGATCATCTTGTAGTTTATTACGTTTTATTTCTACTTCATTGCTCAAGTTATATATCAGGGATGGTTACTATCTTTAAATAAGTTACCCGTGAAAATGGAAAATATTCCATCTTTATGGGTAACTTTCTTGTTTTACTGTGTATGTTATGTCAAAAATTTCGAGACATTTACATTTGTAAAACGTTTATCAGCTTTTTGTAGTATTATTACGAAATTTAAGATGATAGTCAGAATTAAAAGTATTTTTACATAAAAACAGTTGCTTTTTTAATAACGGTAAGACTATAATGGTCCTAGTTTAAATGAGAAAAATAAAAGTTTTATTATTTATAAACAGCAGTAAATAACTATATATGTTAGAATGTGTTAATATAAAAAAGAAAATTTTACTTGAATGTCATCTCTCTTAATGTTTGGAGATTCTTGACAAAACAGAAATAATTGTATAAATATTTGTTCATGTTGCCATCATTTGAAAATGTTGTTAATTTCAATTAGTAGTTTTCGACTTCTTCACATAAAATTATATAAGATACTTACAGTCCTGTAAAGACGAACGATATAAACGAACGATTATTTTACAGAACCGATCGTTAAGCTCTAAAGTGTACATTCTAAGGTTGTAAATTGAAGTAGTTGTTACAAATTAATATTTTTATACCCGCTTCTAATGTAGACAACACTAGCGGCGTGTAGTGTCTAAAATACAGGTACCATCGCAGACTGTGGACTTGACGTTCTTTAAAATCATTTTAATAATTTGTAATTTATGGCTGTAAATTATAACTTGTATTTTGAACATCAGTTTTTGAAATAAAGAAAATGATTTATATAATCTGGTGGATTTATATAGGTTCAATGTTTCAAAAATACTTGATTCCTCCAAAATATGTAGCGTTTCTTTCTGTTTGATTAACTGTAAAGAAATTAATTTTGTTTATACTCTTTTCCAAGTTTTATAATAATTACAAACATATAGTAGTCTTAAATTAGATAAAAGACTACCATAACTGTATGGTGAAAACTTATGAATCATTGATATCCGTCACTATAAATCAAACAATATATTACAAAAAAATAGGCATTGGTAATTATATATATTCAGGCCTCGTTTCACTATTTTGACAGGCAAACATTATTGTCAAATGTTTACAATAAAATCAAAGATACACTATAAAGTCTACAGTGTGCGATGTCACTCAATTGTTATAAATGTTAACATGTTATTGTAATATAGGTGTTGCAGGTTCACGGAATGTGTAGTATACTCGTAGGATATCAGTACTTAATTATGTATTAATTTAAAATGGCAGCACTGGTAGTTTTAACAATGTATATTTTTTAGTTCTTTTGTCTTGTTGCAAAAATCGAAATATTTTGAGGTTTATTTTTGAGGTTTTACTATTTGCAACTCCAAATTATCAATCACAAATGTGTACAATAAGCAAAATTAATTTTATTACTACTAAAATAAAATGAAATAATATATGCATAGTTACAACAAATATACCTAGCACTTTTGTTCATTGTATAGTATAATTTTATTAAATGTATGAATAAACATAATATTAAGACCGAAATATCAATGTTTGTAATTATTATTATATTTTTAGATATCATATCATCGATATCATATCTCAAAACATCAATGAAATGTTGTAACTTCGTTTTTAGGAATGTATAATCTGTCGGAAATATACAACTAACGATATAATATAATTTAAGTATGAAGATTTATAAAAATAATTAACAAATAATTTGTAAAATGCATATGATTACTTTTGAGTGAATAAATATTATGATCTCTCTATCTTAAAAGGTGAAAAGGAAATATCATAAAATTCAGAGAAGTTAGGTACATTTATTTTTCCGACAGGTTATGTAGTTATTAGTTGTAATACTAAAACAATTTGTTAGTAATAATTATAAACTATCGATGTTACTATAATATTTTGTTGGCAGCTAATTTTAATGATATATTTATTGCATATTATAATACCATGTATATTATAATTTTCATACGAATTGTCTTTATGATGTGAATGTTAGTGTTGAAATTGGGACCAAAGATGTACTGAATTGAGTTTTGTAATAATCTTCAGTTTTCAATCTTAGAATAAATATCATCTAGAGTGCATGTGTTTGTGAAAACAATCCAAAAATTCAAATAACCATAGATTTTACTTAATGACGCAATGACTAACTACTCTCCAATTTAAGCATATAATTTACTTGTGATAGCAAATAAAGTTTTATTATTTACAGAACGTTTAAAAATAGTATTAGGTTTAAATCTCGATTTATCAGCTGTCGAAACTATTTTGTTATCTGTCGACATGGTTATTCTAAATATTTATTTCGTGTTACGGACGAGGATTACATTCACATTATAAAAGACAAACAAGGTGCATATTGTGTTATCTTAATATATTTTTATGGGTAATTATTTCGTCCATTGTTTTTAAATTGTGTTATGCAAAGGTGGGTAACTACATAAAAAGTTCTAAAAATATGAGATATTTATACACGAAAAAGAAAGATTTTTCATCATGTTTTATTGTATTTTTTTAAATACTTGTTTTATGGCTTCTAATTATAAAATGCAACACAGCAGATGCAAGTAGAATAAAAAGTAATGAATTGACACTAGTTGTTGGATACTCTTTATAGTAGTAGTGGCTCAAAAATCTAGCAATTATGAGTACCGGGTGACATTTAAAGTACCAGCCAAATTTTGAGAAACGATTAGGAATCTAGAAGACTCTACCCTTAACGCAAAATACTAGATGCATAGTTATAACGTAAAAAAGCATAAAACTGGTTCCCACCGATCGTAGTCGCATTTGCAGGCTGATGACGTCATGATTCGTACTGCATAATGTGACAACAAAGTAAGCATATTTGCGGACTTTTTTAAATGAATTTTGATAAAAGTAAATATTACAATTTGGCAATAATATTTGAAATGCATTACGATTGAGGCCTTTACCGTCTTATATTAAAATTTGGCCAGTCCTTTCAAAGTAACCCTGTATGTACATACATACGATATTAATAGAATTCTTCTTATACATATTTAAATAAAATATGTTTAATTATTTTTAATCTCATACAAATATTTCTTTATATTGTGTTAAATAATTTGCACCGTAATAAAAACAAAAATTCTATAAATATATTGTGGTGCTAAAACCGCTCAATGTAAACCCACCTTTACATGAATTTCTTCCATAAGTTAAAAGCAATAAGTAATGTAGTTATTTTTAAACATTTTATTTTAAACAAATTATATTCGTGTTTCGCACAAGGTGAGGCGGTGTTATATACTTGCAGCGGAGTGTATATAGTTAAATGTTATTAATTATTGATATTGTTAGCATGAACTATGTATCCGGATGATACGTCTGATGTCGGATTGTGTATTAATAAACGTAAGATTACATTTGCTTTTTTTATTTAACCTTTGATCGCCTCTGTGGTCTAGCGGTTCAGTTGTCGGACTTGACTGCATGAGGTCCCGGGTTCGAATTCCGGGTCGGGCAACAAAAAGAAAATTGCATTTTTCCAATTTTCTAATTAAAAAAAACGTTGCTCGGGATTGGATATGTGCCTGGTTGGCGATAGGCTTGCCACCTATCACATTGTGGGACTTTGTCTTCGGCTAGTCGTGCGTGCCTTGGTTGTGCCTCTGCCTACCTCTTCGGAAGATACTTTATTTAATCTATAGCTCTCCAGTTCCAACATTTTAACAAAATTCTCCAAATTCAATGCGGAAAGTGTTACGCAAGTATAATAATTTTAAGCTCCGTAGTACTACAAAAACCTGACTCCAATTTTATTACCATCTCTTAATTACAAAATATATTAATCAATAGCCGCATTTCTGGTCTTGATTATTTTTTTATTCTAATTATGATATAAGTAATATCCTAAAAAGGTTTACTGTAAAAACTAAAACAACATTTAGATAATTGACAACCTCTCTTTTTGGAGTTAGTTGTTTTTTTTTATAGTTATATTTGGCTTTGTAAATTGTAACCTTTGGCGCTTTAAGAGAAACTTCTCAAAGGAGTGGACAACGCACTCGAACTAAATCACATTTTGTAAAAATGTTACTCTGTTTCGCTATTGTGGCCATACACTGAACTGTTCTTAGCCTGTAACGACGATTTTTTTATGTTAATAAGTGCAGTAAAACTGCAAAAAATCGACTATTTTTTTTTTCATTGCCTCGTATCGATTTAATAATTATTTGTTGCGAAAGATAGCCTATGATTCCGAGATTCCACAAAAAATATGAACTTCTCCCGAATTCCTGAATTCACAGAACAACTATAGTTTTCCGACTTCATCAGCGTAAAGTAGATTTTATACAAACTCATCCCCCATTAAAGTTCCTTGGGGCTTGATTTTTGAAAAAACTGTACCCTATGTTCGGAGCCGAGTCTTTACGTATATGCATATTAAATTTAATCACAATCGGTTTAGTCGTCAAAGAGCAACAGACAGATTTTCGCATTTATAATGTTAGTATGGATTACCTAATACATTTTTATCTATCTTGACGATATCATTAATAGTGATGTTAAGATAAACGTTACGTATTATTTAAATATAACTTAAAACTACTAGTCGGATAATGATAAAAATAGTATGAGATCACCTCGATTAAAATATTTGCACACCACAAGTTGGTAGAATATGTAGGAACGCTTAAATAATTTTGTAACATCTTTGTAACACTCATATTCCGCAAATAAATATTTTTTCTTTCGAAATTATGACTTACCTTAACCTTAAAAAAATGGAGAACCTCTTTTCTAGTGTCGATTAAAAATAGGTGATATTCAGAATTAAATACGTGTAGTTGTACCTACACGCTGATTTCTACAGTACAGAATTCGATTATTTTGAAATTAAAACTATGTTATCAGGTAAATGTGGCTTTGAACAACTGATCCTAGTATAAGTGTATAGTCTATGAACTGATCTAGGTACACATAAGTATCTGCTTCGATCTATATCCAGAAAGGGCTAAAATGATAAAATAGAGGTTTTAGTTTTTTCAAGAAACTTGGTTACTTTGCTATTGTCATGCTTAGTCGGCGTGTATAGTCGCTCGCTGGAAATGATCTAGTTACTCAAGATAAATTATCAAAAATGTTCCAACCCACATGACGTTCGTTTTGAGTTTTGATTTTATTAACTATTTTCATTTGATGGAAAAATACTTTATTTTCAGTTAAAGATTACAAGAGTAGAAGACAAGTAATTAATTATTACTATTTTGTTACGTGTGTCAATATCTACTCATGTTATTTACAAATATTAATTCATATTATGTAAAAAGATCATGAAACATTTTGGTTGAATTGGAGCGTTTTTCGATCATTTACGTCTAAGTTAGATTAGGCTTATTCAACTAGTGCAGTCAGACTAGGTGCTAGAATTATTCTGAGTAGCAGCTTACTCGGTTTGTTACCAACGACTTACGTATAGGTACCTACCGCGCCTATATAGCGCCAAATTGAATAAAATTTCCTGAAAGCCACGTTAAAATCAGTCACAAGTCAGTACTTGTACTGTTCACTTGTAACATATTTCCTTGTAATATGTACATCTTACTAACCTTGTAAATATCTTTGTTTTATTATCTTCTATTCTAGTATTCATATTAATTACTTGTAATGAGTACATCTTTCGATCCTTGTAAATATCTGTTCTTTACTATTTCTGATCTCGTGTTCCTTATGATTGTTATTGTTTCTGTTTTTACTGTGTTTTTCTTTGCTTATCTTATATCTTATTATAATGTTTCTTCTTTAACTATTGATATTCTTCTCTCCTAGAAATATAAGTAATTATATTCTAAATTATCCCATCCTACGGGGTACTCTTTAAGGAGGACTGACTGACTCTACTGTACTAATAACTACTTGTTATGGTAGAGGAAGTTACTATTTCTTCTACTCTTAATCTTCTTCTTTTACTTTAAAACGATGGTGCGAAAAAAAAAACTTACGTGTATTCCATGGGGTACTTTACGCCCGTGTCTCCAGAGAAGCAGGCAGAGAGACTTGTAGAGTCTGACATGTATCTTTGCCTACAAACCATACACCAAAGATGTCAGTGGTGCGGCTCTATCTAATGGCTACGTGTGTAAATATACCGGCAACCCTACCTGACAAGTAATGTTACTCTTGAATCTGGATTTCTTGCAAATTAGAATAGGATACCTCATTTTAGGTTTTCTTGAACACAGCACTAGCCGATTATTAACATTTAGGTTCAAAAGAATGCAACGAATTTGATAAAATAATATATTGTTCATATTTAACTATATGGTAATAATTCGCTACCTATATTTGATAAGCTGTAACCCTGACATTTTTAAAGTTGTAATACCACATTACCTGTCCCAGAACAAAAGTTATATGTTTATTTGAACCTCTATCTGAAATTTCGTGATTACTCTAGGTAAAATTATTCTGTGTTTACATTTAAGTTAATTCGACCTGAAAGACTATTAGGTAAAGTTTTCAAAATAAAACTGAAAAAACTTGGACTCCATAAGGAGCCATGCACGTGAGAGCTAAAATTATATGACTCCTTTTGCATTTTATTTTTACTTTTTTTACTACCCTCATCTAACAGATTATCACCAATTGGAGCGACTACACCTTAGCCGGTTAAATATAAAGATTTAATGTTCAAATAGCAATCACTCGAAATTTATAACATTTGGATTATAAGAACCTCTTCCGGTAGATGTTAAGTATAATCCGATTTTTTATAATACTCTATGAAAAATCTTGTTCAATAAAATATCAGGAGATTATAGTTCTCAGGTGCGATAGACATACCTATGGTTGCAGCTCGACCTTGCAAGCAAAAAAGGATGAAAAAATAAAACAAGTAATAAATTAAAGCAATTTATTTTGTGAAAAATTGAGCGCAAGTAAACTAAACCTAATTAAACTTAACCTAATACAAATCATAATTGCTTATCAATAATATTCAGCTAAAACAGCAAATATTCGAATATTACTTAATATTGAAAATTTAATAAAATTTCAAATTATAATTAAAAATAAAGACAGTAACAAATATTATTAGACATTAATCTTAATTTGATTTCCTTATCGATTCACAATTTAATACTGAGTGTATAATTTCAGACTTTCTGTAAAAATATGATAATAAAATAATACTAAAACTTAAAATTTAACTGTCTGGTTCAAAACGACTCAAACCTAAAATCCACAGTCGAAATATACAAACCACCTCAATGGAGAATTTAAAGCATTTATGTAACGTATATTGATTTCCCTTTTCATAACAATATTTTCATAACTATCTCAATTATCATATTTCTGGGATAATTACTCACTGGGGTTTTTAAACACAATGTCCAAATCCAATTCCAGAAGATTATTAAACATCACGATAGTAGCGTACATATGTGCTGTAAATGCGAATAAAGCAGATACGTATAGGTTTTTTTTTTATGATATTGGTAGGCACCCAAGCAGACGGATTTCCTGGTGGTAAGAAATTCAAGTCGCCTAGAGACACCAAGGTGGTAATGGTGCATTGGCAACCTAAGGCTGGGATGGTAGGTCTCGAGCAAAAGCAAATTTACCGGGTACCTCACCCTCCGAAACGGAACACGTCAACGGCATGCACTGAAGTTATGGTGTCAGGAATAGGTAAGGCGGTGGTACCAATCTGGGCGAGTCGCTGCAAAACTCTACCACCTAGTAAACTCCTAGTAGTAAGGTAGTTAAAACACATGTCAGCATAAGACCAGTCCCGGGTTAACTACGTAACAGAAGTAGCAATTGCTTTAGCAAACCCAAAGGTTTTTGAAATAGAATTAAAACCTTTTGTTACAGCGGACGTTTTTTGAGGGAACTAAAAATGCCCACTACCCATAATAAATGGATATTTTGGGGTCAAAACTATCGAAATAAATAGTTTTAAAAATAATAGTTGTAACAGTTTGTTACAGAGACCGTGCTTTCTTATCCTGGCTCTGTATAAACTTAACTGCGATGCGCATAGTTTCCGATTTGCTTTTGTAAACACAATATTTAATTTGTAATAAAGTTAATATAATATTTAAAAAAAAAGTATCTTCACGCCCATATCCCCGAAGAGGTAGGCAGAGGTACAACCAAGGCACCCACGACTAGCCGAAGACACTAAGTCCCACAATGTGATAGGTGGCAAGCCTATCGCCAACCGGGCACATTTCCAATCCCGACCAACATTTTTTTTTATTACAAAATTGGAATAATCCAATTTTCTTTTTGTTGGCCGACCCTGGATTCGA
>NJDC01017371.1:63855-82120 GCA_002245475.1 Calephelis virginiensis
AATAAATACATAGTTTTAAAAATAATAGTTGTAACAGTTTGTTACAGAGACCGTGCTTTCTTATTCTGGCTCTGTATAAACTTAACTGCGATGCGCATAGTTTCCGATTTGCTTTTGTAAACACAATATTTAATTTGTAATAAAGTTAATATAATATAAAGTTAATATAATAGAAAGTTAATAATATTTGTCACTGTCTCTATACACAAATCAGTCTTCTAAATAAAATATTGGAATACCGTATCACTCGAAATCACTCTCATTTAATAAACCCATTCGGACAATTTTAATCTTATATATAAAAAATCAATTGCTGTTCGTTAGTCTCGCTAAAACTCGAGAACGGCTAAACCGATTTGGCTTATTTATGTTTTGATTAATTTATGGAAGTCCAGGTAAGGTTTAAAAGATAAGAAAAAAGGAAAAGTCAGAAAAACAACATTTCAAGTTTTCCTATACAAACTGAACGGGTGGAACGAAGTTCGCCGGGACAGCTAGTATCCAAATAATTAATACAGGAGTTAATATTACGTCTATAATAAGTTTGCCAAAATAAATGTTAGGGACTATGGTATAAAATTAAATATACTGTCTTTGTCAATCATAGTGCAACATCCAGTGGTTCCCAATTACTTTCACTGAAATCCAATTTAACAAGGACCTCAAATACATATACAATTTTACTTATACATTTATTTGTGTTTTATATCTAGACACGCCTCTGAGAATCAACATAATGATAAATACATATCAATCAGCACTAATATAATATTTGAGTCTTTTCTGTTATATTTTCAAGCGTCCAACGGATGAATAGGTTTCAACTGTTTAGTCATGAAAATTTATGCAATAAAATATTAAATGATATATAAGTGTGGTAATGACCAATATAATTCTTGAGTCGACTTTCTATGGATGGTCACGAGTACACAATGTCGTGTACCCCGAGGTAAGTAATTGGGAACCACTGGCCTAATCTAAATAACTAGTGACACATTTTTTTATGATAATGGAAGGCAAACAAGTAAGAAGTTCTTGATGATAAGAAATTCACAAGATAATTTTTTTTTTAGTTTTATATAAGTTGAAGTAAAGGATGTCTTTAAAGATTTTTTTAAGTTGCACTATCTTTTTTTTATGATAATGGAAGCCAAACAAGCAGACGGATTTCCTGATGGTAAGAAATTCACGCCGTTTAGAGATAGCAAAGGTGGTAATGGTGCGTTGCCAAACTGAGGACGGGATGTTAGGCCTCGAGGAAAAGTAAGTTTATCGGCTCCCTTACCCCCCGAACGGGAACATTGACGTTATCGCGGCAGGAATAGGTAAGGCAGCCGAGCCGAGTAGTATTACTACGCGTACCATCTAGTAGGATGCCACGGTGTTAGTGACAGTAAGCCTATGCTCGCCTTTTACGAGAAGCCTGGCAGGAAGGCACATGGTCTATTCTGCAAAGAAGCCCGGACCACCACATGGCCAATTTCAATTATCGACATACGGTTTATAAGTAACCGTACAGTAGAGTTTTGTTGTTAAGATACTTTTATTATCAGTATTAGACCGGATCCACTAAATAGAACATATCATCTGCCTGCCGAGAAGCCAGGCTCTCGTAACACCACTGGAGGTAGAGTGCGTGCTGCAACTCAACCTCATAAGGATCCAACGCAGTACTTATTATTGCCACCATAATGACAGTGTCATGTTTCGGTCCGGAGGATAGGATAGGGCACAATATGCTTAACATCCAAGCCGTAAGAAAGCAACGGTGTCTATTAGCCACTGTTGTCTATTACCATCAGCAGAGCTGTGTGCTTGTTCGCTGTCTTCTCATATAAAATATTTAATTGAAAAAGAACATGTGAACTGAACTGTACTGTTAGCCCTATCTCTTATTTCAGATAGGATTTTGCAATTGGCCGTTAAACAAATAATATAAATAAATGGGTTCATTAATCACAATGTTAATTGCCGGGAATTCTGATTAAAATATCATTTAATACTGACTTGACCAAGTCTTCATACACTTTATAATAAAATTATATTATTAGAATTATTATATTATTGAGATTTCGGAATAATTCATATGACAAATCCAAGTAGTATGAAGAAGCTGCGATAAAACACTTTCCAATTTAAAAATTAAAAAAATATTAATAAATTACTGGAATGAAATTAAAAAACATAAATACTTATCATGTTAAAATTAAATATTACGAGACGGTATTATGTACTTCAGTATTATTATAAATTAAAACTTTCATGATTTTAAATATAAACATTATTTAAACACGAAATCAGATAAAAAAATAAATTATATATAATTATTAAAAAATCAAGATAAACGTTATGCCTACTGCATTTATTAAAATAATATTATGCATAATTTAGTAAGAATATATTATTTAATAAAAGTAGGGTTGTGATTAAAAAAGTATCGATGTCGATAATGGATCATTCTTATTGAATTCCGTGGATTATTTCAGGTAACAGTGTTGTGAAAGCAATAAATCAATTAAAATATTAAAAAATAGCATGTGATGAAAATTATTTTTCCGTTTTGAAAATTACTTTACCTATGTTCCAAACATTACTGAAGTTAAGAATTAACAAAAAATGCAACTAGCAATGAAAATATTAATTTTTAACCGGTGCATATACTACTATTAGTGAAATTACCTCGAATCATATGCTATAAAAATTACGACATTGATAACAATAAAACAGTAATATTGTAAATTTAACAATTTACGCATCAATACAATCTAAATGACAATAATCAAAGGACAAGTGGTTGCAAACAAGCTATTTGTAATAAGTTCAAATAATTATTGTTGCGGTCTTAGTACAAATTGTCGACCATACACATTGTTATATAGGAACAATTTATTTTAGTTAATATATTTGTACCTCTAGAAATACCACAACCATTTTTCAATTAGTTTCGTCGAAAAGCACGTTATGTAACAATTCCAAGCTCATTACGTCATTCAATTGTGCATTACAGTCCAAAATGATCAGTCACCTCCGACGGAAAGAGAGGGTTATTATAAATCTGAAGTGTTTGTGAATGTGTGTGTGTGTGTGTGTGTGTGTGTGTGTGTGTGTGTGTGTGTGTGTGTGTGTGTGTGTGTGTGTGTGTGTGTGCGTGTGTGTGTGTGTGTGAAGGAACGATTTCGATGAGATTTTTTGTTGGAAAGCTGATGTGATCGACCTGGTTCTTAGCTATATTAAGGACAGATTGTTTCGGGGATTATTGAAAATGTTTATTTTTCGATTAAATATCAATGACCCAATTTCTTTTATTATTAGTAAAGAGCCAACCACAATAAAGTGCGTTTCGACTTGACTGTTTATGGTAGAGGCACTGATATATATTATTTTTTAAAGTTTATTTAATGTTTGCCTTATTACTTAATTTTTTGCGTTTCATCTCTACTAAAATGTGTTCAATTCAGTTGATACCTATACCTAGCAACATTTGTCAACAAGTATAAAATAACCAAGACTACTTTTAGCTGCCTATTTCTAGTAGTCACATTTAAAGCTAAATGCTTATAACAATACAATCATTGTTTAAATGTTATTTAATGTGAGATTTTTAATTACTAAGACACTGGAGTGAAATTTGTATTACCTATTAAGTAACTGTGGTACCTATGATGTGATATCTTCAGTCTTTCACATCTACATTATTGTTTTAATAAAATCATAACATTCCTATGCGATTACATAATATAAGATAAAAGACATAGTGGCAAGTAGTGTACTTCTGGACACATGTACTTTCCGCCGGACACCATTTCATTCTCATGAATTAAAAGTTATCAAGTAATAAACAGATCAGTCCTTAAGATGATTTTCTAGTTTAACAGTTCGATAAGGTATCCGTAGGGGGACTATGTCCGTAGAAACACTACTTGCCCTATAATCTAGAACAATTTTGAAAACGAGTCGTCTACCTTAAATCTTAATTTGACGTCACCAAAGATAATAACGAAACTAGTAACGCTGGGTTGCTTTTTTGTTATGACAAAAACTAGAGCCAACTTAGGAGAATTGATATTTTGCTTGCTATAGCCCAACAGCATCTGGTGCCAAGATAGAAATGAAAAAATATGTGTATGTACATACGATCAATCCAAACGTCCATACATATTTTTTATATAAACTGTACTAAATTTATGTATGGACTTTTCGATATAACTATACACCGTAGGTTTCTAATATTACGCACGTGTAGAAAAAAGTTTTACTTTAAAAAGGAGTTTAGTAATACATTTAGTTTTTCTTAAACCCAAGTGTTTTTTTATAAATTCCACCGACCTTCGCACAATATCTTAAGATTTACGTCTCATGTTAACGTGATCACTAGTAGGTACATACCTAAATTTTAAAGTTTATAAGTGTTCATGTGATTTATTAGCAATAGTATATCTCTACTTATTGAAGTAACTATTGTGCGTTCGCTAAGGCATTTATGAGTAATACATATTATAATATAAAAATAGATATTATAAAAATATTTATTATGCTATTAATAGTGAATTGTTATGTGTTGTCATCGAGATTCTACAATACTTAGGTTATTTACACACAACAGATTTCAACACTGATTAGACATTGATTTTTTTATTAAAAATTAAATGTTATGTCTAAGTTTAATCTATGTAATTATTATCGGTGACAAAATCTGTTGTATGTTGTGTGTATATATATTCTAAATATTAATAATTAGCTGCAATTTGTATATTTAAAAACGATTATTTAAATTAGTAAATTAAATGGACGATTCTATTGCTATTTAAACGATTTCCTTAAAATTATTAATTTCTAATTGATAAGGCCAGTGCTTGGATTGAGTGGTATTAAATGCTATCGAGATATTAACATTCTAGTTTTTTTTGTATATCTAGTATACTTGTATTACACCATTCTATTTTTTCGGCGTTTATTATTTTTATTTTTAAGCAGGTGACAGAAGCCAACGTAGCAGACCCTACTGTAACAAGTATAATATTGATTGCGTTAGACTACTCCCAAAAGCTATATTTATTTTTAATGTATTTCCGTAGTTCTGATAGAAAATAGACAAATTTTATATTTATGTCATTTGATAATTAATATAATGTATTACTACTTTATTTGTATAAATATTGCAAAATCAGGAAAGCCCCCTGAGTTAATTTCGCCAGATCTTCTCAGTGTGTGGCCGCGTTCTAATCCTGTGGTAGATTTTAGTCGTAAAGGATCACAAGTGCTTCTTGTATATTCTATGTGAAATAAACAATTTTTCATTCTAGTTGATAGTTCATTGAAAAAATACTACTTATAACCGTGAAAAAAGTAATTATTTTATTATTTCATACTATAATTGTGATCAGTTTCGCTTCTTATAGTACCTAGCTACAAAATTACATTTAACGACTGATTTTTTAATTGTTTAATTTAGATAAAATTAAGACACAAGATATTATATTTAATTATTTCAGTTGTCAGTATACTTTCTTGTGTATTTTTTTACGTAGATACAAGTTTGATATAATTAAACTATCTAATAGCAATTCCGTACGTATTGTGTTGTAAATTAATGTCGATAAAAAACTATCGACAAAGTAATTTGCCGTCCCTATAATACCACCCACCCCCATCACTGGCCAAGACATACATCACCTTCAGTTACGGCGTTACTTCATTCAAAGCTGGTCGGTGAGTGCGTACATGACCCCGTCGTCGAAGGTGGCTGCGACTGTGTAGTTCTTGGTCAGTAGGAACTCCGTGGTCTTGTTACGTTCCGACATGTCAGTGGAACGGAAATCAATCATCTGAAGCAAATCATGGTGGACTTAGACATTTACATCAATTATTGGTCAAATGGAAGTATGGTTTTATATCCACGATTTTGTATGAAAAGCGTCTATCCTTAGAATCACGGTGCTGTCCAAATTGTTCGATTTCAACGCACAAAAAAAACTCATGACATTTTTATTTTTCAGACAATATAAATATTAACAATATTAATATTTTACATTTCTAAATCTAGTACAGATCGTCTTAACGGAAATGACGCGCGGGTGTCATCATGCGACCAGTTGACCGATCTGTGCTCGTACAGATAGCAATCTTTCATAAAATAATCAAAAAAGATCAATCGCGTAACAAACATATTAAAAATGATAACATGATATTATTAACATACAAGTGCATTTTTGAGGACTGTTAGAAACCGTAAATTTTACTTGAATGCTTAGGATTTTTATTTCCAAAACAATTAGTTTTTGAACATTTGTTGGATTTTTTGTTTGTACTAACGTCACACGAAAATTATTTATATAATAAATGAAAAGTCTGTCTGTATGTTGCTCTTTCACAACTAAAACGCTTAACCAATTTTGATGTTTGTTATGCATATTGATAAAGATCCCGGGTACAAACATAGGCTTTATGTTTTCAAAAATCAACCCTTCAGAGGCTATAATAGGGGATAAAAGATTGTATGAAAATCATTACAATTCTCCGCTGACGATGTCTCTGGCAAACAGCTACTTCTAAATAAAATTTAGACACAGATAAGATGTGGATTGTCGCTATTAAAATTCGCACTAACATCTATATACACTAATCAAGTAGTGGGTCGCGTCATTTCAGGTAGATAACCTCTACATGTCTCAACGGTGTTCCTACAATGCCTTTTTTAAATTAATATTCAACACTTTAACGCGAAATCGGCGTGTTTGTATAAAGAGGAATGAATGTGGAGGAAGCTAGGCAGGTCTGCAAGGATCGTGTCACTGGCACTCGATATCCTCTGCCTACTCCACAAGAGATTTGACGCAAAGATACGTACCCATAAGATTTTAATAAAATAAAAGTTGTTTCACACGCACCACACCTATACCACGTAGTCGAAGGAATATTTTGTGTTAAAAAAAGATAAGTGGCATTTACACGGACAACATTATGCCCTTAATATCGACCAAGATAGTGATACCGACCACATTGCAATCGCCAGCGAGTTAACAATATTTTCTTTTAGAACTCCCATTAGTTTGTTTAGTCCAGGAGTGTCTCTCTACGAAAGTAGATGAAAGGCTGTCTGTCTGCACTCGTGAGCATTGCATTGTATCGTCGCCACCACCCGCTATTTCGTCGGTACCACAACGCAACAGCAAATAATAGAAAATTAAATTAAACATTTAAAAAAAACCGCGACACAAGAACTAAATTTCTCTTTAAAAAGTAAAAAAAATGCTGACATTCGGTTAATCTCCCCACTTTCACCCCACACACAACACATAACTTTTAAACGGCTCAAACGATTATCATCAATCATGTCTAAGAACACTCGCACATATGTTACCTTTAATACAAAAAAAAAAAATGAAATCATTGCATTCGTTAGGGAGTTATGATGCTACAGACAGACAGACAGACACGTCAAACACACCTCTTTTTGAGTCGGGGGTTAAAAACAGCAGCCACACTATTACGTAACCACGGACCACCTATAGTCTCGATGTAGAGTGGTTGTGGTACGTGTAAACTAAGCCTAAAGACCTTGTTTATTTTGTCATTATATTTGAAATAATTCCTCCGAGGAAAAGGGGAAATGATGCAGCACCAGGTCGGGGGCGACAGCGCAGTATACTGACCGAGATCCTGAGCTCCTCCGAGGAGAAGGGGAAGTGATGCAGGGCGGCTGTGACCCCGTGTCCCGCGAGCAGCACCAGGTCGGGGGTGGGGGCTCCAGCGGCCCGCAGGACGGTCACCAGGGGCAGGCACAGCACGCGGGAACTGAACCCCACTCCTCCGCCGTCACTCTCCTGGTAGCTCACCTGGGATACCCGAACACATATAAAAGAATTGTGGAAGAGTATTTTACACAAGAAAGGCTGTTGGGCTATTGCATATTGCTCTACTTCAGAAAACTTATAAGAACACAAGCATATGAAGTGTTGCCACATTTACCACTAATTGTATTTACTCGTAATAAATTACAGATAACTTTACAGATAGAAAAATAAAGGAGCCTTAGTTGCAAGATCAGTAATGTTGATGGTTTAAAGTAGAAATGCTGATGAAGAAAGTTAAAGATAAGAGAGAAAAAACATACAGGATATTTATTTACAAACCCGTTCCGTTTGTATGGGAAAATTAAAATGTTGTTTTTCATAGTTTCATTATTCATATATTTTAAAACTTCCCTGGACTTGGATCAAATAATTCAAAACTAAACTTGGCCAATCCGTTCAGCCGTTCTTGAGTTTTAGCGAGACTAACGAACAACAATTGTCACAATCCTGCATTAGCTTATTGTTTATTAATTCTGGGGTACCCACAATAATTATTAAAAACACCATTAGTTCCATGTATAAGGCTACTTTTCATTTTATATATTTCTTCAAATTAAAAATTGACTAATAAACCATTTAATTTCGTATATATAATATTACATTTAATACAAAACATATCTAGATTGATATTAAATGTCATGACGACTCTAAGAAGAGATTAATACACATTTAAAAAGATCCTATGTCACTATTTACGGGAAAAACTGATTCAGGAAGTGAGTTCCAGAGTTTGGTAATACAAAGTAAATTTTAAAAATAACAAGGTCTAAGTTTCTTTCGCCGAATTTTCTGTGAGTGATCTCATTCTGATTCAGTGGTAGTTTTTTTTAAATATATAGAAACTTTTTATGGCCTATGTGAAAAAAATATGTTTATAACGAACAACAGTGCACGGTAGGTCACCTCTCTGGGATGCGGCGTGGGGCTGAGGCAGGCGTGCAGCGCGGCGGCGGCGGCCCTGAGCGCGAGGAAGTCGCGGGGCGCGGCCCGCACGGCCGTCCCGCGCCAGCCGCGCGCCGTCTCCAGGAACAGCGCCGTGCGCGACCGCCCGCCGCGCGGCAGGATCTCCACTAGCGTGCCGTTGTACTGCACCCACATACATTTACACGTTAACCAGAAGGGTCGAATCCGCCGCGATTCGCGCGTTAACGAGATATTAGACCCTTAGACTCGCGCGTATTGCGCGCTAGTCGAGATACTAGATACGCCTTGGTGCGTCCAGTTAACGCGCCAATTTCAGATCGATCGGACGTATTGAAGGAAATGGAAATGAAGCTCCAAAATTTTGATACCGAAAATGTTTATAGACGAAATATTTTCAGATGACGATAAATCTTCTTCAATGAATAAAACAAATAATCAAATGATTTCACGGACATACGAAAGCATATAAAAAAAAATTACAAACATACTATTTGTCATTCTATCCTTCCTCCTTTTTTTTCCTTCCTCCCTCAGTTTTTATCTCTTTTGGTGACTGTAAGCTAACCATAACGCAACCATACGCTTCGTTCAAGTCCAATTTCACTGCTGATTAAATTCTTCCCCAAATGCTCGTGCCTTGGTAATCTCCTACTGGGCGAGAGAATCACGGCAAATTCGCTCCTTTTGGACCAAGTCTTATACTGCTCGTGTTTTCAACTACTTCTCACATATGTGTTACCCAACTGATATAGAATGATACTGATATAATGATAATTGGGCGTAAATGAAACACCGACAGGTGACCCTCCCCGTTTTGATCTCCCCCTCAGCGATCAATAGATCACTGAGGGGGAGATCAAAACGAGAGTTGTTATAAGTTTGTCGTATCTGTGCATGTGTGTGTATATCTGTGGCATCATAGCTTTTCAGCGACTGAATGAATTTTGATGCATTTTTTATCATATGAAAGCTGATGTGATTAAGATGGTTCTTAACCATAGTTTACGGGGATCAATCCAGGTGTTCAAGGTCATCAGCTCATTTACAGTTCACTTGTAAGCATTAAATGCACTATTGTTATTTATTTCATTTTTGAATTTATGCAAGACCTAAAATATATGCAAATGCTGATACAACTTAGCTGGTCTGATGATAGAGCTCAAAGATAGCAAATGTTATTGGAATGCCTATTGGTAAGCCTAGAGTTTCGACTCATTAGATTGATCTTAATTAGATTGCTTAGAAGACAAGACTTGTTGACAAAAACCTGATGAAAGAACTGGGAAGTGAAAATAAATATTTCGTAATCTTTGACGTTTATCTTAAGTACATCAAAAAGAGAGGTGTGAACTAAAGTGTGAGTGAGTGTGTATCTGTCTGTGGCATTATAACTTTTGAACATACCAATTGTCAGGTCATTGAAAATTGAAACTTTATGATTATATCATTGTGTTTCAGATTTGATAGTGTTGCAACCACAATACTGCATCAGGACATTGTTGTATAATTGTGACCATTTATTTAGTTTGATAAAAAAAGCTATGTATTAGAGAATGTATATACAAAAAAGGATCTTCGCACCCGTATCCAACCCAGACCAACATTGCTTTTAAAAAAATTCAAAAACACTTTCTCTCTTTGTTGCCCAGGGACCTCATAAAATCAAGACTACTAGACCACAAAGGCAATAATGATATTATAATATTTATGTACATTATTATTATCATTAGGTCACCTACTATAAAACTAAATTAATGTGTACCTGAGTCATAAACTTGTGTCATTTTATTATAAAATAATTAAACTATTTAAATTTTAGAATACATTACTTACAATTTCTCCAAAAAGTTTATCCATTACTTCAACACGATCGGTAGGAGTAGTAACCTGTAGTGGGTTTTTGGACGGTCGTGGTGAAAGATGCAATTGCCGCACATAAGCTATTAAGGTTGGAGACTCCGCTGGTATCTTTGCAAGCTCATAATCTCGAGACATATTTAATCTAAACTGTTGTGCACCTAAGGCTGAAATAAATAAAGCACTTGTGGTTTGAATGTTTAGTATTAAAGTAACGAAGAATACATTATTATTAAAGTATTACCACAGAACACATTCTTAACAGTACTTCGCACAGAAGTCTGATATCCAACATGCAAGCAAACTTGAATCATATGACATGTAGCAAAGGCTCGTATTATGCTGAGCATGTAAACCCAGCTCACTTAAAACTCTTACAGCATTAAACAAAATTAAAAACCCATGTTGTTACGTTAGATATGGTTTTTTACTACTGGTTTTAATGATACTCTTCAAGAGATACTCCTACATCTACCTAAACTGCTAAATGGTATATAATATACACAGAACAAAAAGATAAATCTATACATAGTATAATGCAAAGCGCTTTCCGCGTCTGTCTGTATGTATGTGTGTATGCTTATATCTTTAAAACTTTGCAACGAATTTCGATGCGGTTTTTTTAAATAGGTAGAGTGATTCAAGAGGAAGGTTTATATGTATAATAACATGCTTCACATATTAGAGAACCACTGATAATTTCAAGATTTCTAATGTGAAGTCGTAAATAAACATATTTTTTTGCGCTTGCATTGCAAACGCTGGCTGAACTCTACGAGATCAAAATAATGTACTTAGTATTGTTTACCTTAAAAAGGTCTAAAAAAAGTTCGCGATGGGATGGGATGATATTTATCTCTTAGGGATAACTTACAATAACCAATTTTATCCTTTACTTTTTACGAAAAATAATGGTTTATTTACGAAGCGATTTAAAGCAATACAGCATTAATCCTTTTCTAATTAAGTATCTTAAATACATTTGACATTTAATATAGAACAATATAGCCCTTTACAGCATGTAAATTAAACAAATAGTTTCGGAGATATTACAGGTTTAAAATATAGGGACATCGCGGTTGCAGCGGTTCCGGCTGGCCGCGGTGCGTGCCTATGTCTATAAATAGCGCAACGAAGCACGTGCCTTTTTCATGGGACTTTGTAATTTGCAGCGATCGCACGCATTTATCGGAGCTCCCTAGCAAGGAAAATAACAAACTTAATAAAAACGTGTTTTTTCAGCGTGACATTTTTTATCTAAACTGTATTTACGTTCGTAATTTAGTCGGTTTTAAAGTTTAGTTTAATATTAGATTATAGTACTAATTAAATATTTTGACTTTTGCGTATGATGATTATATGATAAATTTATCATTAATTATATCAATACATATTATAAAACAAAGTCCCCGCCGCATCTGTTTGTCTGTTCGCAATTTACTAGAAAAGTACTGAACGGATTTTCATTTGGTTTTCAACAATAGATAGAACAATTCTTGAGGAAGGTTTTAGTATACAGTAAGTTTATATTTTGTACAAACCAACAATATTACAATGATATTAGTTCAATATGTCGGCAAAAAATAAGCCGATCGGGAGCTTTCCTCGAAAACGCTGCCAAAACCTTTTGTGTTTTAATTAAATTAGATCAAATTTAGATCAAAACTGCCTTTTACACTATCAGAAAAAAATAATAACTAATGAGTTTTCAAAAAGTTAAAGTCTCCATGCGTGAAATTAAATATCGTTGAAGCGTAGCAAAGACATGCGCGCTTACTGCATCCATCCATACTGACATCCTGAAACCCAGACATACTCACAAACTTTCGCATTTATAATATTAGTAGGATTTTTATTCTTGAATAACCAAAGCGAAGCGAGGGCGGGCATCTAGTACTAACTATAAAACTACTATATAATAAATATTAAAGATACTTGCTCTTTTTACTTTATACATATAACAAAACTAAAAATACTTGGCCAGCACAACACATATATAAGTTGTAAGTTATAATAAGTTGAACTCTTTTAAGTATAACATTCCAGGATTCAATCTTTTCTACACCACCTGTTTCCGAAAGTTTCACTTGATGTGATCTCTATGTAGTTAAGCAAATTTAAAAAAAAATGTTTATTAATGTTTCTGGTGGTATATGAAGAGTTAATAATTAAATAAAAACCTATTTAAACTAAAACTTTAACAATTTAACAAAGTGTGGTAACATTAAGTTTATTAATAGATAAGTAACAATTATTTACAAAAAAAAATTCTATTAGACAATTTTAGGTAATAGAGACTGAGGCATTTTCAATAAGTTCTCTAACATTTTAAAGTATTGTTGCCTTTCAGCAAGATCAGAATGAACTATTTTTAAACCACATTTCATTATCATAAAAAATACATTTGTGCTGATATCAGTACAGTTTAAACATCTATTTGCTTTTAGGTTACATATTGATTTTATAGAGCATTGTGAGCCTATTTAGAGTACAATACTATGAAAACTTACCAACAGTGTCCATATAAATAAGCAACAGAGTCATTACTGTGACAAACGTGATCACAAACAAAACAGCAGGCAACAGCTTTTTATACAATTCATTTGGTGGGGTCTTGGTGAATGATGGAACATTCAACCTTTGCAGAGGGTTAGGTGAAGGGACCGTTTGGACCTTTACTGCCTCAGGCTTAGACGACTCTTCCTTCGGTTTATCTGGACTCATGTCTTTTTTATCTGAAGCCTCAACAGAACTCTCAGGTACGGGATTCTCTTGTATCTTCTACAACAATACGTGTTAATTTATTTTTCGTCTAATATTTAAAATAACTTTATGAGTATGAGTACCTAACTATTTTGTTTCACTTTCTTAAGAATTTTGTTTTGAACACGAAAAATTTCTCACAAATTGCCAAAAAAATGACATTTACGACAGATGTTCTTAAGTCATTATAGCGTCTAGAATTTGTGTGAATAATTATCTGATAAAGCGTTAATCTTTCATTGTTAAATAAATTAACATTAATTTAATTATTAATGCAAATCGTGTTATTTTAAGTAAACATCAAAACTCAAAATGTTACATGAAATAAATACCTTTTCTGCCATGGTGAGAGGCTTATATTACGAGAAAAAAATACCACTTTTTTTACACAGTCAAAGTATTATCACGGATTGTTAACTTTTTTGTTCTTAAAATAAAATTCACTTCATGTTTTAATTTTTTTTATAATAGTAAACAAAAGCGTGAATCATTAATTTCACAACCCATACAAATGCAATGCAAATAGGGATGAAACGATACGTCGATATTTTAAGACATCGATTTATCGTTTACAAACGTCGATGTTAAGTAACAAGAAAACATCGATACATCGTTATGTATCAATTATCAACGACGTTTTATGAGCGATGTTCTACAGTGCCATCTCTTTGTAAGTTAATAATCTACATATAATCTTAGTCCCTCGCACGCCGTTGTATTTTCTATTTTTGTCTCACTCTTACGCTTAAAGTGAACAAAACAACGAAACTATGTAAGTTTGGTGTCCATGTGCTCCATCGTTCGTGTTTGTGGATTTTCACCAAATTATTTTTATTTATAGATTTTGTTATACTATTCATATGCCGGTACATTATAACTGTTTTATTTAAAGTGTAAGTATGTGTCCATAATGTTGATTACTAAAACGAATATAATTCAATCTATGTAGGAAATCGCTTTTTCTCACTATGTCATGGCCGTGCGTTAGCCCTGCTAATATTTTATAAAACATCGTAAAAACATCGATGTATCGTTTATAAACATCGAAATTTTCGACATCGATATTTTATTTTAAAAACATCGATATTATAATATCGATATTTTATGAACGATGTTGCATCCCTAAATACTAATGTAGTCTGTGGTTCTAGTTTCACAATGCAAATCAGGGCTGCCGCTTACGAGACAAAATAACTACAATTAATTACAATAAGCAATATGATTATTTAAATTCGCTAAATAATGAATGAGTAATTTATTTTTTTTGTTCTACTCTAATATGAACCAAGTACAACCAAGGTTAAGCTTAGATAACCAATTTTTAAAATTTATATACCTAAGTTATTTTATAGAAAGTTAGTAATTTTTGTGTGTCGATTAAGTGAAACTTCTTAATCGACGTATGAGAGACATTTACCGAATACCGACAGATTTCTCTTAAGTGTTCATTGACCTCTAAATTATTACATATCACACAGTACAAATATGGTATAGGTCCAGTTTTTTACCTACCTACTTAGGTAATAATTAGGTGGCCGAGATAGCAACAGCTGTTGCTAAGTCATAAAAAATCATTTAGTTGTAAGTTCTGTTCGAGGACATGTATCGATGTGCTTCGCACGAAACATTTCCACCCCTTCCACGCCTCTTACAAATTGCTATTTCTAATTATATGACTATTTTTCAAATCAGTTGATGTTTTAAAAAACACGCACCTCAAGCGTGTGTTTTTTTGTCTTCCGGTTTTTTTTAGCGAAGTATTCGTGAGTACCTTTCTAATGTTAAGCCTTGAATAGGGGTTGAGGGGTGCCAGGTGGCCGTTATGATCGCTTGACCTGACCCGACTATTTCATACGGGTAGGGTCGAAGATTTGACTGACGTTGAAATTGGAGTTTACAACTGAACTGAACTTGCCAAGTTGTGCATTGAGTACCTACAGTGGTGGATATTTTTAAATATGGATGTAAATAGTGTGAATAGGTAGGTACGTAAATCATTTTAGTAGTTACTTGAGCTTGATTTTTTTTTACCACACGTACGTACGTTATGTTCATTGTTATAATTAGTCAGTTCAAAGCCTATCATTGGGATAGGACACGCAATAAATGTAACACAGACATACCGTACCTAAGTGTGATCTCGGTAGAGAGTATATATGTTGTATGTAAGTGTGTGTCGTCGCGTCGGTCATTAGAACTTGTGCAATTGAACATGTAATATTAAAAGTGCTGTATTATTTATTTCAACCCTGATTTGATTCAAACACTTTTTAATGATTTAGTTGTATATTCAGAATGTCGAGGTACAATTTCGTGTATTAATTTGATAAGACCCTATATTTCTTAATGCGTTCTTCGTTATTTTTGTTTTGCCTGCCGGTATATCTTGAAGATCTCATGGTACTTGCAACGCACTATGTTACGGTAAAGTTTTTTGAAGTGATACTTCTTTTCTGTTACGCTCTACTAAAAATAATGCCCTAAAGAAGTTTTTGTTGAATTATTCTAATCAGTTTATTGTTCTGTTCATAAAAAATATGAAGTTTTATTATATTGCATTCTGTATATACTATACGTTATAATTCTAAGTTAATAAATCAGTATTCATTAAATGATTAAAATGTATGGTATTTTTAACCGTAAAAACTTGAACAACGGTAAATCAAAGTAAGAATAGAAACTTTAACAGATTAAAAGTTATGTGAAATCAATAATTACTCATTATTTTCCCTCCAAGCGATTTGTAGTTGATACTGAATTCTCCATTTATGAATGTATTCATTTTACTTAATAATTTTAGCAGATATTACATGAAAAGATCTCCGTCTTAGTTTATATTTGTTATGTATGTCAGAAAACTTAATTTATCGCATATCTAGCGACTGGCAGCCCTAAAGCATAACAAAAGAAATGAAGCATAGACAAAAGTGTTGATAGGTACATTTTTTTCTTTCTTTAGGTTTTGGCCGCAACGTTAGTATTTTGCCATTAGTCAAACAAAAATATTTGCATCAAAATTTATATCAATTTTAATCAATTATAATAAGTCATTAGTCATAAGTCGTCAGTAAGTCATGTCAGGCTCTTGGGTAAAGCGGTGGCCTCATTACTCAAGCTCACGTAATGAGATTTGGCGGCAGCGAGTTAATACACGATACGCTAATATCTTCATGATTAATTAATATGTGCACTTTCAAAAGAAACTGATAGGTAAACACACTTAATAAATGTAGCACTATGCAGAACAGATTTACCAACATCCCAAAGAGTTTTGGCGCCATCGAGAAAAAAGATAGTCGAAGTTTTTTCATAATTATTGAATTTCGTGTTAATATTGATTGAAATTAATCAATTTTGGTCGCATTTTGTACGATTTTATTCAGTGAAAGTGCAAAAATGAAATAATTATAAAGAAATCAGCGTATCGTATATTTTCTCGTTGCCGCCAAATCTCGTTACATGAGCTTGTGTAAAAAGGCCACCGCTTTATCCAAGAGCCTGATATGACTTACTAACGACTTGCGATTGATGACTAATTAAAATTAATTGAAATTGATATAAAATGTTATGCTTATAAAGATGCTTACTTCACACTTTTGAAACTTACAGCTGAATGACGTTCCACGAAATAATGGTTTAGTTACGATTTTGACTACACTTACACACTGATATTAGTTGGTGGCGTCAATACACGGTTTGCAAGTGACACATCGTATTCGGGGAAAACCTCATTCAGAACCTATTATACTCTATGTTTATAACGCTTTCTCCATTCTGCAACCGAACACAAGATCATTCAGTATATTCCATTATCGATGATTTTCGTTCTAAGTATGTAAGTTCTGAGCGACTGAGTGTTGCCAGATTGTCACTTTTTGGTATTTTGTTACCCCATGCTTACCGCCCGATCAGTCTTATAAGTTCACTCGGCAAATCTACGAGCGACTTATCCTCGCCCGCCTTAAGACGGAAGTGGCCGAGAAACATTTGTTAATCGATGAGCAATTTGGTTTCCGGGCAGCCCATTCATGTACAAATCAGGTCCACCACTTCACGGAGAACATACTAGACGGCCTGAATTGATATATACGGGACCTGTATATACGGGACCGCTTCTTCTTCGACGTGGCTAAGGCGTTCGATAAGGTCTGGCACAACAGCCTTATCTATAAGCTCTACGTAATGGGCATGCCAGAGACTAGTACTCATCATACGAGACTACTTGTTGAATCTTACATTCGGATTCCGTGTAGTAGGGACTCTCTTCCCCTAGAGACGAGAGTGCCGCAGGGCTCATTACTCTCACCTTTATTATACACCCTACACACGAACAACGTACCTCGACCGCCGCGCGTCCACATAGCCCTCTTACGGCACGGCTCTAAATATATCCCACCGTCGCGGGGAACAAATAGGCAACATTCTCCCTAACCTCGGCCAGTCTCCTGGGCGACTGGTTCAGAAAGTGGCGTATAGAAGTAAACCCCGATAAAAGTGCAGCGGTGCTTTTTAATCGAGGCATCATACCCATGCAAACGGATGAGATCCAGTCGCAATCACCCGGGTTGCGAGGGTGATTCCGACCATCAGAATGGGAAAAATCAACAAAATACCTAGGGGTCACTCAAGACAAAAATATTTTCACAAACAAGGCTAAGTTCGTACTTAGCCGTCTCTATTACCTAATTAACAAAATAGTAAAATGTCACTACGTAACAAAGTGACACTTTACAAAACATGTGTTAGGCATGGACAGTTACTTTAATCTTTGTGTTAGGCCTATATTAGATTACGCTAGTGTAGCCGTCGCACATATCTTCTCGTTCCACCTTAAAAAGTTACAAGTAGTTCAGAATACATAAGTTCAT
>NJDC01017388.1:0-42513 GCA_002245475.1 Calephelis virginiensis
AGGTTCAAATCCTGTCTGGGGCGAAATTTTTTCTTTCTTTAAAAAATTATAGAAATTTAACCCAAGCACAGGGCAAGTGCTAAAATAAAAATACGTTTTAGTGTTATTTATTAATACCCATGACACAAACTTTATAATAGAAAACATAAATAAGGTGTAATTCCAAACCAAACCATCATCAGGAAAGTACACTACCAGTTAGTTAAGGTCTAGGTTTTAATGATGGCTACTTGTGGTAAAATTTCTGAAACATCTTGCCTGGGTATGTGTACTAGCATACTTTAGCTTCCTATCCCTGACAAAAAAATACAATGTCTGGCACTGTCGCACTCCAGTCTGGAAGGTAGGGTAGCTGAGAGGCTTACATAATAAGCCTAATATCAACAGGACAGTGGCGCTCCTATAACGTGGTGTCTATGGGCCGCAGTTATCTCTTACCATAAAGAAAGCCTTGAGCGTGATCTTCTATACTCACAAAATAACATATCCTGACTGACTGATTTATCATCGTCGAGCAAAAACTGTTAGAGTTACAGCCTTGAAAGTTGAGTAGGGTAATTCTATTGAGAAGACACCCACTGAGGAGGAAAATTTGGAAATTCTACCCTTAAGGGGGTGAAATAAGGGTTGAATGTTTGTATGGATGATGATAATTTTTAAGTTAGTAGTATGAAAGTAAATTTTTGGGCTGCTTATAAAAAGTAAGTAAACACTTATTTAATAGTTTCTGGAAATTCTACCCCCAATGAAGTAAATTATTAATTGGCTATAATTAGTAAACATGTTAACTGTTACGCGAGCAAAACTGCGGGTAACAGCTACTGTTATATAAAATGGCAATGTCTTATTCGTCAAAAATGGATCGTAACTAGTTTAACAAAAGCTGAAATACCGACAGCTAAGCGTTAGTCTCTATTTGCCTACCCCTGATTAAATAAAAATGGCGTACGCTGCTGTGATATTTAAATATTGAGTTGAACGTCTATATTCGCTCAATCATGAAAACGTTTGTCTGAAATAAAATGTTTCCGAAAATTGTATTGCCATTCGAAATGTTTTGTGCTAAAATAAATGTGTGGGTAAAGGTTTTAAAAGTTCTTTTGTGCTCTACAAAAACTATGATTATCTCTGTCCCTCTATACTTTGTTTCTCCGTCTTTTACGTAGCAAAAAAATACGAATATATTACCTAAAAATGTTGTCTACACGTAAATGCTATGTCATAGTTTTTCTATCTGGTCTTAGTTAAAACGCTGTAGAATTGTATATGCTACTTTTTATTTCGATAAAAAGAATATAAAATGGATTACTAGCATTAAAGTACTATCATTTATTTGGTCAAATACAATATTCATTTAATGTTATTGTTCGAGTTAAAAAAAAATATAAACGTATCGCGTAGCGTATGTTCTTCAATATGTCTTCTTTACAGCTCGACGTGTGGCCTCGCTCTGAGCGAGCTTGAAGATAAACGCCTAGCTAAATGAAAATCACAGCATGTAATATAGCGACAACATACAGTGGTTTTACTCTACTTCGATCTTACGAATTTTCGATCAGATCAGGTGTCCTGACGCGGGTTCAAGTTTTTTTACGCATGCTAAAAATGCGCAACGCTGTAAAAGAAGTTTTCACTTTAATAAATAAAGAACTTCAATAGGCAGGGCAGAGTTAACAAACAAAGAAAACGGTCATGAATCGCCTTTAAGTGTAATACATTGAGATTATAATGAAAGATCCCTTATACAATTTTCTATTATCTAGACGTCCATTGTTTGGGTCCAGTGGTCAAGGTTTATGGCCGGGCTCCGTGGTCGTCGGTACTTCTTATTAAACCGTCGGGACGCTACGTCTTCCCTCTAATTGATTTAGGAAGTCGCCATGACACTACTTTAATAAAATTTATTTCTTTACTGTATTTGCCAGTATTTTATTAATAATAATAGTAGTTGTATCTTCACGCCCATATCCCCGAAAAGGTAGGCAGAGGTACAACCAAGGCACCCACGACTAGCCGAAGACACTAAGTCCCACAATGTGATAGGTGGCAAGCCTATCGCCAACCGAGCACATTTCCGATCCCAACCAATATTTTTTTTTAATTTGAAAATTGGAAAAATCCAATTTTCTTTATGTTGGCCGACCCGGGATTCGAACCCAGGACCTCATGCAGTCAAGTCCAACACCCGGATCGCTAGACCACAGAGGCGACAATTAATAATAATATTTTTTTATTAGCAGAAACATGTGTTACAGAGTTATTTATTATAACACCCAAGTATTTGATGTTGAATGTTTGTTCTAGTTTAGGACAACTGCAGTTTACCATGTGACAGTTTGTATAGGCTTTAATGGTGAGGATAGGAGTTTTGCCATGTGTGTTTGTAAAGGGAAGAAATTTAGGTTTTTCTACATATAGGGTCAGCTGATTTATCTGTAGCCAATCGGTGATCATTTTGAGTCCAATCTCGGCATAGACCTTGGCATCTTCCCAAGTCTTACCAAAAAAGATTAAAGCTGTATTGTCTGCATATGATACAATTTTTCATGAGGCAAATTTAGACGACATAGCTCATTTACATAAAGTAGAAATAGGGTGGGGCCCAGGACACTGCCTTGAGGAACTCCATAGCTTACGTCTTCATCATTAATAGTCATTCCACACATTTTTATTTTTTGTGTTCTTTCTTCCCTTTAAATAATCTTTTAAAAGTTTTAAAGTAGGGTCCCGGAGACCAACACATTCCAGTTTTTTAATTAGAATGGGAACAGAGGCAGTGTCAAATGCCTTGGCAAGGTCGATAAATATTCCAATAACTTTATTATTTTTTTTCTAATACAGTAAATAGAAAGTTTGTAAGTTCAGAAACTGCCTTTTTAGTGGATTTTACAGCTCTAAAGCCCAACTGGCTTGAAGATAAAATATTATATTTTTCGAAATAAGAAATAAGTCTCTTGTTTATGACCTTTTCTAAAATTTTTGATATGGACGAGAGAACTGAAATAGATCTGTAGTTAATGACATTGACTCTGTTACCAGACTTGTGAATTGGAGTGATAATTGATGTTTTATAGATTTTAGGAAATATTCCTGTATGCAAACTTCTGTTGCATATGTGAGTTATACATAGCACCAATGCATTTGCAGAAAGTTTTAAAACTTTTGTTGAGATGTTGTCAGAACCAGTTGCGGAGTCATTTTTTAGTCCCTTTATTATGTCAGAAATTTCAAGGTCGTCTGTTTCTATTAGTCCGATAGAATTGCTTTAGGACAGAAATTTGGAAGGGACATTTACTAAAATATTTTGCGATGAACTAATAATTTTTGTAGCTAAGTTTTTACTGACGTTTGCAAAATATTTATTGACGTAGTTAACTGATGCCAATTGAGTTTTTTTTATTCTTCATAGGGGCTCATTACTAGCTTTTTTTGTAGAATTATTGGTTACCTTTTTAATTACTTCCCAGGTTTTTTATGTTAGTTTTATATTTGTTGAACTCTGCTTTATAATAGTTATTTTTAAGTTTTTTTAGCAATTCATTGCATTAGTTTCTGTAGCGTAAGTAAGATGTTTTTAGTGTGATGTTTAAAGGGGTTTTTAAGTTGAGCATGCATCTTATCATGATTTCGAATACAAGTGAGAATTTCCGGGGTAATCCAGGGCTTAATGATTCTCTGGTTACATATTGCTGTAGAACTATGACTGTTAGCTTTAATTATGGTATTGAGTTTATTCATATGAAGTTCCGCTGCAAGGTTAGGGTTGGAAAGGTTTAAGACGTCAGTGAAATCACAGTATTTAATTTCATTAAATGTGTTAGGATAATCTATTTTCGAATTTTTTTTTGAGGAATCATGCTTATTTTTTCTTAATATTTAGTATAATGGGATAATGATCGGTAACACAAGTTGTTAACACTATAGTTTTACTCTCAAAATTACTTTTCAAGATGACATGGTCAAGACATCGCTCACCTCTTGTTACAATTCATGGGTTAGTAAAAGACCATGACCTTCCAAAAGTTAGAAATAAGATGCTGCGTTTCGATCAGTATTGTTTGGGATAATATCTATATTTATGTCTCCCGTGACGCATATTGTTTTAAATTATTTAGTGGTATTCAGTGCATTATCCTGTGAATTTAGAAAGGGTTCTATATTGAAGAAAGAGAGTAATCTATATAATGCTATTATTGGAGCACTTTAGTAATTAAACAGTTTCCATCATTAAAAGAGGTCTCCTAAATCGTTAGTTCCAGATCGTTTTTGGAGTAAACGATGATAGCGCCACTATTATTAATACACTTTTTAGTGTAAGCTGCTTTATATTTTTTAAGTGTGGGAACTGGTTTGTCGTTTTCAATCCAACATTCTGTTAAAATCACTAGATCACTTTCGAATCTGAGTCTGTGTAAAATACCTCCAAATCCGTTAAATTCTTATTTACGCTTCTTATATTCATTACAAATATATTGAGACATTTTTGATTGGTATAAATAAGGGATAGACAAGCTTCAGGCGTAGAAATAAAGTTTGAAGTATTACTGAAATTATCAAAGAGATTGCACAAATTATGTTGGGGACCTTTATCCATGTTTACATGCATAATGTATTGGGACCTTAACGCACATTGACATGACATATAATCACTCTTTAAATTAATTGTTATTATCTAAATAATAATTAATTTTTAATTATTCAATTACTAAATCTATGCGGCCTTACTAATAAACATTTCACACTAGTATAATATACAAGATGTAAAAACAATACAAAAGAAAAATTTCATTAACAAAAAAAATTGACCAAAGAATGTATGTATACACGCGTTACAAGATGGTAAATGTATATACAATTTTTTTTTGTTGAAAGGCTGCGTAAGCTTTGTGTAAACCTTACACATCCATTGTAATCTGTTTAATTATTGACTTGTTTAACGTGCGTGTAATATTTTTTTTAATAATTACAAATATGCACTAAAGCTTTATACGTTGGCTTTTTATCACTTTATATAATATTCTTTAAGTCAAATGTTACTTTAATAAGAAACGACAACATTAAAAAATTAATATAATTTCATATTAATCTATACATGTAAGACAATTTCGAGTTTGTTACAATGCATAAAACTCAAGAATCGCTACATCAATTTTAAAGAAATTAAGGCACGCACATTCTTAAATAAAATTTTATAATAAGTTCAAATACAAAGTGATTTAACCCTTATTAGAAGCTAACTCAGAGTTAAATACTTAACGTACAAATGACCCTAAAATGTTTGGATTACGCACGGGGCGGACGATTCTAATTTTGACAAGACAGATACCTACAAATACCTAAAGAAAATAGCATATATATATATATATATACATGTAAACTTCAGGGTTCCAAGACAAACACAGTTTACAAAAAGAATACGATTGTTTTAATGTCGATTTTAATTCGTTCGCCGCTCACGGGAACGCGTGCGCATTAGGTAACTGGCGAAACGCCACTATCGGATGCGGGAAAAAAAGAAAATGAAATCCGAGCGGCGGCTCATTATCGCCCCTCTCCCCGCACCCTTTATACGACCAGCGGTCACTAAGAGGCGATCCTAGGGATGCAGAAAATATGCATGTTACATATATATATATATATTATAATCGAAAAAATATCTATTTGTTAATCACGAAACCTGGACAACCAATAAACTTACAACAAAAAATTACACAAAGAAATTTATATTCACAATATGTCAGGTAAGAGTAATTCCAATATTACAATGATACCATCTAACTAACCAGAACAAAAAAAGGATTGAAGCCTATGTCACAATTCATATCGTGATAAAGACAGGTAAACATCACTGGATGAACTCGACGTCACTCGGGGTGAAGGTGATTTAACCAAGTACCGCGTTTTGCTATGTAAATTACTACATTACTTACAGCAGTACTATTGAAATTATGAGCTTCGTCCAAATTCGTCAATCGATATCTATATAGAGTTGTTATTATACATAATTAATCATTTAGCTTAAATTTAGTTTATGTAAGCCAATTTAAAAATAAAAGTATAAAGTGTAAAGGCGAAGCGCATAATTTAAATAGTAGTACTGTTCTTTCATTAGACTTGAATGTAATATTTCGAGGGTCAATCGGTTATTTTTTTTTGGTTTTAGTTTTAACAGACTATAGTCGTATCGATGATCGTGCAGACGGCGACGTTAGTGCGGGAAGATATAAGAAAATGTATACATTAATACTCATACGTATGATAAAAAAAAACTACTTTTGCGATATTGATAAAATTTATAAGGGATAACCTCAAAATCACGACCTACGAAAAGTCATTAACGTAAAAACTTTTATTAGACGAGTGTTCGCGTAAGCGTAATAAAGCAAGCGTAATACAAAAATAAAAAAACACAGTCGAATTGATAATCGTTAGAAAAGTTAGAAATTTGTAACCCGCCGCAAGTTAGTAAGCAAGAAAAACGGTCATGAATCACCTTTGAGTGGATACATTGAGATTATAATGAAAGATCCCTTATACAATTTTCCATTATCTAGACGTCCATTGTTTGGGTCCAGTGGTCAAGGTTTATGGCCGGGCTCCGTGTCGTCGTAACTTCTTATTAAACCGTCGGGACGCTACGTCTTCCCTCTAATTGATTTAGGAAGTCGCCATGACACTACACTTTCCTTTATTTATTTCTCTGCTGCATTGCTATACTATGAATGCGAAGTTTTGCGAAAAGTAACATCATATACGTTCACGCGTCACTGTAAAATATTTTTTGCATACTTCCAGGGTACCACAAAAGAATTTAATTCTATCATATTGTCTTATTATATATATTATAAACAGAGATAAAAGTAAAAGTTAAGTTGATATTGCGGTCTATGTCACAGTATACTATAATACCAGGTTGAACCTTGGTGTATTTTTTTTTATATCTTCAAGCCGATATCCTCGAAGAGGTAGGCTGATGCACAACCAGGGCACCCAAGACTAGCCGAAGACACTAAGTCCCACAATGTGATAGGTGACAAGCCTATCGCCAACCTTGGTGTAAATTGGAATAAACCAAAATGTTACGCATGTCATTGGACTACCTACTGTATTATTATAAAGCCACATTAATATTATAATTATTTTATACGTAGTATCCTTACACTCTGTTAATTTAAAGCTGTTAATCGCCTCTTTGGTCTAGCGGACCTGCGTCGGACTTGACTACTTGCGGTCCCGGGTTCGATTCGCAGGTCAGGCAACAAAAAAAATTAGTAATTGTATATTTTCAATTTTCTAACAAAAATAACGTAGCCCGGGATTGGAATTGTACTCTGTTGGCGATAGGCTTGCCACCAATCACATTGTGGGACTCAGTGTCTTCAGCCAGTCGTGGGAGCCCTGGTTGTGTCTCTGCCAAACACTTCGGAGATATGGGCGTGAAGATGATTTTTTTAAAACTGTTAAAAGTTAACTTTGAAAGTTTTTGTTATAAATATCTGTGTATGGATAACATTATTTAAGTGTAAGATGCCTTACCTACAAAATAAATATTATTTGAGTTTAAATTTGATTTTGGCTACCTTACTCAATGTCTATTAATAACAAATCCTGTTTCAGTAAAACGTGTCGTAGAGTGCGTACAGTAGTACTATTTAAATTATGCGCTTCGGCTATATTCGTCAAGCTTCGGAAATCCGAATATATTTTAAAGATATCTACATAGAGTTGTTATTACACATAATATAATTAATCATTTCGCTTAAATTTAGATTAGGTCAGCCAATTTAAAAATAAAAGTATAAAGTGTAAAAAGAGTAAAAAGCGTAAAACTGATGCGTATAATTTAAATAGTAGTACTGTACTAGGTAGTACTAAGTTTTTTAATGTCAGAACATGAAGAAATACATGAAGATGAACCTGGGTAAGTTAAGCATGAAAACGAAAATGGTGAGCTTTGGATTAAGTTCATTTTTTTTCCTATGTGTTTTTTTATTTCTTTATAATTTTTTTTTTATTTCTTTATAATTTTTGTCCTATCATAATGTCGAAATTATAACAAAAATGATAGAAACTTTGGAATGTTTAGATTGACCTTTAATCTCCTAAAAGGGTTACTAATAAATGTAACATTATGAATGGTTACGCAATATTCGTGACCGATATCATTCACTAAAGTTCCAAGAATTAACTCTTCAACAAAATTAATACCGTGCTGGTACCTATTAAAATTGACTTTATTAGTAGGCTGCTCATAAATATGTTCTGACTTACAAGTAACCTTCATAAGTTAAAATTTTAATCAAAAACTATTAAATTGGGAATTCTATGAATATCATTTCCCCGTGTTGATCCGGGCTTCTTCCATCTGCCTTCCTGCCAGGCAGTTCGTAAAAGGCGAGCATAGGCTAAACGTCACTATCACCGTGACATCCTACTAGGTGGTAGGATATAAATAGTAAAATACACAAAGAAAGGACCATTGGTATTGTTTTTTTTATTTTAAAAGAAAGATATCAATGAAAAAAAACGTCTAGAAGAAATGTAAAATAAGCCTTTATTTTGCTAATTCCGCGTAAGCAGTGCAACCGTTGTGGCAAATAATCCTCCAAACGACACAGAATGTGACAAGCCTAACTGACGTTCCCACAACCTACCTCCGCGACCAGAACACGAATATAGGAAGAGCTCGGGAAACAATATAAATTGTCACGTTCTTTACATGTAACAACCCTACCTAAAGTTCCCACCTCCCACCTCCGCGACCAGATCACAAATAGAGTCCGAACACGGTAAACAAAACCACTTGTCACGTCCTTGGCCAACTTTGTCGAAGCACTCACCACAGAGAACACCAAATCGCACTCGACGTACGTTTCGCCTCTACACCGAGGCACCCTCAGGAATTCGACTGTACCGTACAACGACACACAAAACTTTATAGACAAAATAAAAAAAAGTCTAGAGGAAGTAAACATAGCTCATCTTAAACATTATACCTTAAGCACTTACGCTTATTACCATCGGATATCAGCAGGCAAAGTGTTTGATCAAGTCATTGATCCGTAGCGAAAGCCGCTGATCATATAAGCTTCTGCAAGCTATATGAGCTATCAATTTCTACTTAAGCTTATAAATCTCAGAAGCTTTGATGTCGGTATTAAACTTAACGTAACACGAGTTCTTTTACACATATTATAGTAGAAGATCCAAACCTGTATCGACTTACACCGAGCTAATAATAGAATGAAAAAATTCTGTAATAAATTTAATATGCCATATTAAAAAAGGGTTGCCTAAAACCTGCTGTACATGATCTTTTTCATTCTTCTTAATGAAGTGAATTTTCACTTAATTCGATTTTTTTCAGACAGACAAATATCAATGTGCTTGTAATGAAACAGCGCTTACGTTAATGTACATTTTTTTTATTAACTAATCCGTGAAAGTAGCTGGCATCGACATGCCTCGCAGCCTAGATAAGTAACAAGCAACCTAACGTCTGCACATTCTATACGTTTAACACTTTAGGCCTGGACAACATTTTGTTTTTAATTTTAAATTTCAACTTTAAAAAAAAATGTTAAATAATTTTTTTCTACTGCGTTCCATGCAAACAATTTTAAATATTTTTTTAGTAAATGTTACAATTATTATTTTAAAATATGTTTCATCTTATTCTTAGATCGGTGAAGATTGACCTAGGTTCGGATTTTAGACCAATATCTTCACATTATTTTCGAATAATTAAAAAAAAAGAGAAGAAGAAGTTTCTAAAAATTTTATAAAATTATTAGAAAATCTAGAAAGAAAATGTTGTTATGAGTAGTAACTAAGAACAATATGTTACAAAAAATAACCTAAATAAACTTAACTCATATCCACCTGTAGATATGAGTTGCCCCTAAGTTTAGTTTTTTCTATATTATCTTGCTACCTTTTTTTATTTTTAGCAGATTTGCTATTACTATTTTAGGAATATATAATATTACCTAGAAATTTTATTTAATTTCTAGTTTAAACTCATTTTCTCTGTGATCTAGCGGTTCAGTTGTTGGACTTGACTGCATGAGGTCCCGGGTTCGAATCCCAGGTCGGGCAACAAAAGAAAATTGGGTTTTTACAATTTTCTAATAAAAAAAAACAGTTGCTCGGGATAGGATATGTACCCGGTTGGCGATAGGCTTGCCACCTATCACATTGTGGGACTTAGTATCTTCGGCTAGTCGTGGGTACCCTGTTTGTGCCTCTGCCTACCTCTTCGGGGATATGGGCGTGAAGATTTTATTTTAAACTCATTTTCTAGTATGAATTTGACATCTAACCTAAAAAATAAATTTTGTAAATCAATAAAATAAAATTACAAACCGCTATGTCACTTCTAAAAGATATTTAAAAGAAAATCATCGACATAAACACAATGGTCAATTATGTCCATCATGACAAGAAACTCAATTTTCCCCTCCAAATGATACAATCTTATGAAATAAACAATACTATCTCTTTGCTTTCCACAACTACGTAACGATCCTTTAACCGGCATTTGAATGAAAGGCGAAGCAATTCCATTTCTTTTGTAAGAAGTAACTTTGAGCTGAGTTAATTTAAAAAACTAATATATTTACCACGGCAAAGGGGCGTTTTGAAGCAAGTAAAGCAGAAAACGACGGAAGAAAAATGAATGATTACGGCAAAAACGGCCATCAAAACGAATGATAAACGAGCTTAATCCGAGTCCCATCCTTGTTTTATTACCGTTGGGCGATTGTAAAAACGTATTAGTGGGCGGTTTTGGCGTTGCGCGGTCATGAGGATCCACGTCGAAGTACTTTTTGCCTTTCTGAAGCCCTTATTAAAGAAACTATTAACTTTTCTTAAGGTTGTATAATGATTGTTGGATAATTGAAAATTTCCTTTTTTAGGTTTCAAAAAACACTGGAACTTTAATTATAACAGTTTTAATACTAATACGTCTATGTTGCTAATCCTAGTTTTGCATTTTTGAAGGCAAAAGACAGATAACAAGCACGCGGCTCCCCTGATGGTAAGCGAATATGGAAATTGAATGGAAGGCGAATAGTGTCGCTGCAGTTTTCTATTGAAGTTGTGTTACAGAAAAGTTGCGTGGACAACAACTCGAATGTATAAAGTCATAAAACTCGAATAAGATACTTTGTTATGTTATTATTGGTCGCGATGTGGTTAACTTTAACAACTTAGTTAACAATAATGTAGTTTACGAAAATGTTGCTATTCATTTTCAATATATATATATATGTGCACTATGCCTAACAACTATTAGGAAGGAGAGTAATATGGAACACACGTGGTGAAATAATGACTTCTTTGTATTTTATATTCTCGTCATTTTTAAAACTAACTCTAATAATCTCTAACTCTATTATATTAATCGCCTCTGTGGTCTAGCGGTCTGCGTGTTGGACTTGACTGCATGAGGTCCCGGGTTTGAATCCCGGGTAGGCCAACACAAAAAAAAATTGGATTTTCCCAATTTTCTAATAAAAAAAATGTTGGTCGGGATTGGAAATGTGCCCAGTGGGCGATAGGCTTGCCACCTATCACATTGTGGGACTTAGTGTCTTCGGCTAGTCGTGGGTGCCTCGGTTGTACCTCTGCCTAACTCTTCGGGGATATGGGCGTGAAGATATTTTTTTTTTTCTATTATATTAAATATAGTTTTAGAACGAGCTAAATTTGATTCCTTCAACCAATTACTCGTTAGGTACCCAAACAAATGTTTCTAACAAATTAACCATTAGTTACATCCAATAAAAGAAACACATTACTTTTATTTAACACTAGCTGTCCCGGTGAACTTCGTTCCACCCGGTAAGTTTGTATGGGATTTTTTTTCATAAGAACCTTTTTCTGACAATAACTAACACAACAAAAAAATAATTAGCCAAATCGGTTTAGTCGTTCAAAAGTTATGCGCTTACCAACACATTTATCAATTCATTTGTATATTATAGATTTAGTTCAAAACAGAAAATCCTTGTTATTCAAGTCATAACACATTTAATCTTAAAACGTCAATCTATCCACAGCTTAGGTTGATTTAACTATTTATGAACATCCAAGTTTTATTGCCTCTTTAAGTCTATTATGTGTTCGGCGTCATTAATCATTCAACAAATCGGTTGATTCATTGCCCTAACAACATATTATGTTTAATCATTAGTTACTCAAATGAAACATGTTAGTTACTTTTATTACCGACTCTAAAATGGAGGAGGTTAACAATTCGTTTAATACTGTATGTTTGTTATGCGATTACTCGGCTACACAACTATATCGCCTCTATGGTCTTTCCGGCGTCGGACTTGACTCTTTGAGGTACCAAATTCGATCTCCGGGTCGGGTAACAAAAAAATAGAAAATATTTATTTTAAATTTTCTTATAAAAATAACGTTGCATGGGATTGGCTTTGTGCCCGGATGGCAATAAACCTATCACATTGTGGGACTTAGTATCTTCGGCTAATCGTGGGTACCCTGGTTGTGCCCCTGCCTACATCTTCGAGGATATCAGCCTGAAGATACTTACTTATATAACTCTATAACTAATGACTCGGCTACAAATTACTTTTATTTGTTTGCAGAAAGGCAGGTCACGATTCAGAAGTAGTCAAGAACCAACAAGAGGTTTTTGAGTTACACTTAACAATTTAATAAATAATTACTTTTTGTGTGCGTCAAAGGCGCAATAATAAATTTTGAATCGCGTTTTACAATATTACTACGTTCAAACTACTCGAATTTTGTAATATCAACTAGAATGTAAATTTCTTTTAGTTTTTTAAAGTGAAAGCGTCTTTAGCGGCGTTGCCCACTTTTTTGGAATGGGTAAAAACTTATAAACTCGCGTCAATGCACGTGACCTGAAATTTCGTAAGATGGCGCAGGACGCTTTTCATGAGCACAGCTCCATTTTATCATAATATTTCGTTGTCATTCAACTTTAGTGATGGTATTTTGATGAAAAAGATTGGAGAACGACGCACCTGTAACATCTATTGTGTCTATAGGCCACGTTTATGTTTTACCCGGATAAAAACATGCTTACATAAAAAAAGAGTGTGTGTACTCATGTACGTAAAAAGTTATACTAAAGAATGGTAACAAATTCAAAAATACCAAATAAAAAAGTTCGCAACTAACTTCAGGGTGTTGCTTTTTTCTGTCGGTAGCAACTAACTTTAGATTGTTACATTTGTGTGTCATCATTTTTCCCAATCGCCCTAAAAGAAGTATAACATCAAAGTATGAATTCAAATTGATATCCTACTCCTTTTTTGGATTCGGCTAATAATACCACTTGCAGGTTAACAGTTATTTAAATATTAAAGGATGCTTCTATATGCGAGATCTCTCTGTCTAAATGCTTAGTGTATAAATTACCCATGGCATAGTTTGCTATATTTTTTAATTTTTATAAATGAAGATGATTGCCTCCGTCGTCTAGTGGTAAAGTGTCAGGCTTGACTTCTTGAGGAGATCTCAAGACTTTTTGCTATTCTTCATATGGGCTTGAGCTTAAGAATCTATTCAATCTTTTAAACTCTTTCCGTGCGGCCGACTCGCCAGTTAAGTCCACGGTTTGCACGCCTACGAGATTATAGCAGGAAAACTCTGCTACGCGCTACGAACTACGCAGTACGAGCTATGGTTGTAGTATTTCCCCGTAACTTGAGTGTAAAATTAGGACTTATCGATTTAAGGCTGGGCATGTAGGGTTAGAAAATTGGTTCTATACAAGATCTGATTACTTTTTGACAGTGCGAGCCATATGGTCTCGTCTTGGCAACATTTAACATGAAATGTTATTGTGGGATAAACTTGATTTGATATGCTATTATTTAGAATACTGAATTATTTCAACAGTGCAGTCATTATTAAGTGTTAAAAAATGTATGCAGCTGATCGCCCGAATCGGTATGTATCATATACAGGGTGACATTAGATGTACCAGCCAAATTTTGAGAAATGATTCGGAATACGCTTTCGATTTTGAATATAAAAATAATATAATCCAATGCAAAATACAATATACATGGTTCCCAACATTTGCAGGCTGGTGACGTCATACCTCGTACTAGATACGACGTAGCGTGACAAATGAAGCAGTTTTGCGAACTGTTTTAAATCAATAGTTATAATAGCAAATATTACGATTTGACAACTATATTTAAAATGCATTAGTATTTAAGCCTTTACTCCCTTATATTATAATTTGGCTGGGCTTTTCAAAGTATCCTAAATATTCTGCTGCCAAAGTTTTTGTTACGTTCCTTATCGTCTGACACATCAAAGACATTTTAATAAAGTATGCCAAAACTTTAGACTTCTTTTTACAAAAATTGCGCGGACGCAGAAGCATAAAATTTGGCACACTTATAGTTTAAGTGTAGGAAAAGTGCAGAACGCTAATATTTTTCAATAATAATGTTTATACAGTACATTAAATCAATAAATAAAACATTACAAGATATTAAAGTTTATTATGGTCGAATTTCGACCAATGGGCGACCACTAGTATTATTAAAAGAGGGATCTGCCTGTACGCTGCTTTTAACCGACTCCAAAAAAGGAGAAAGTTTGTCATTCATCTGTATGTTTCATTTATTTTTTGTACGCTACGCTATTGCTCAGCCAATAGCCAACCAATTTTGATGGTTATTTTTAAGAAAGATAGGTCATGATTCCAAAGAGGTCCCTAGTCGTCAAGATAAGTGACGGAGAATAAAAATGTATGCATTATTAAGTGTAACTCAAAAACTACTAGTAGGATGTCGATAAAATTTATGCGAAACCATTTCGGAACCATTTGCTATATTTCGAAAAATAAAAAAATAGTTGGAGTCGGTTTTTGCGGTTTTACTGAGCTTAATTATTATATAACATAAAAAAAACTGCTTGTTAAAAAAACCTAGACGTAACATTCACTTATCATTTAACGAATTCTTGTAAAATATTCACGAACCTTGTTCCAAGGTCGGATCTAAAAACATTCGTTAAGTCAGTTCTTCAGAAATTCGTAAATCCTTTTTAACCTACGAAAAAGTATTTAATTAAGTATTTATTAGTTGTTATATTTTTGGTTTTGACATTTTTAATAGTAGGGTCATATTTTCTTAGGGTAGTCCTACAAAATTAGTCCTAGGTGGTAGAGTTTCGCAGCGACTCAGTCGGATTGGTATCACCGCCTTATCTATTCCTGCCGCCATAACGTCATGACGTGTTCCGGTTTTGAGGGTAAGGTAGGCGGTAAACTTACTTTTGCTCGAGGCCTAACATCCCGGCCTCAGGTTGGCAACGCACCAATACCACCTTTCGTGTCTATAGACGACGTGAATTTCTTTTCTTCAGGAAATCCGTCTGCTTATTTGCTTTACAATATCACAAAAAACACTACAGATATTATAAGTGCATCGCTGTCGTGTGGACAGGATGTTCGGCCAATTGTTCAAGTTTACCTACTCTTCCCTCCAGACATAGCACATATAACGGCGGGAATAGGTAAGGTGGTGCCAATGACCTATTTAACCAGTGCTCGCCCCTAACGAGCTTCCTAGCAGAATGGCAGAAGTTCTATTCTACTCAACGACTTCGGACCAACACGACGAAAGAACAATGACAAACACAATGAAACGGATAAACAACTGAAAGTAATTTTAACGAGTCATAACATAATCAACCAAACGTAATAAGTAATTTAAAGATAAAGTTAATGTTATAACGGCTGGTTTATTGTCCGTTAATTAATTTAATCATGGAGATATATCGCTAAGCTCAGATTTTAAGCATTTTAATTGCTATTTCATTTAACAAAATCTTCATTAACTGAAACTCTTTATGACTTCCGAAACCAATATTTTAAGAGAGATAATTCTATTGCTTCTCCGTAAGCAAATCTCATTAAGTTTGTTTTTCGAATGCAATAAAATTGAAAAAACAGACGGTGTTTGGAAATTAAAGTGTACATAATTTTCTAAAGTAGACGTTCATGCAATTGAAAATGCATGCAATTCTTTCTTTTGCCGTTGTTCTTTTTTGTGTGTATTAGTAAAAATTCTTAGTCTCTATTATGTAAAATATATTTTACATAAAATATATAAAAAAATCTTCGTTTTATGTAATGGTAAAATCACCAAGTAGTTCATTTTAATCAAAAATTCTGAGTCACTTGTAATGATAAAGTTATTGTGTAGAGTATTTTAGTCAAATAATCTTTGTCTCGTAATTATAAAGTTGTTATGTAGAGTATATTAGCCAGAAAGTCTTTGTCTTGTAATGATAAAGTTGTTATGTAGAGTATATTAGCCAGAAAGTCTTTGTCTTGTAATGATAAAGTTGTTATGTGTAGTATATTAGCCAGAAAGTCTTTGTCTTGTAATGATAAAGTTGTTATGTAGAGTATATTAGCCAGAAAGTCTTTGTCTTGTAATGATAAAGTTGTTATGTAGAGTATATTAGCCAGAAAGTCTTTGTCTTGTAATGATAAAGTTATTATGTAGCGTATTTTAGTCAAAACATCTTTGTTTCGCAATGATAAATTTACCAGATAGAGCGTTTTATTCAAAACGTACACGTTTGGGCTTCGATTTCTAGGTCGGACAACTGAAGTTGTGTGTTTTTTTAAAAAGCAGTTTATTATTTTATGATAATATTGTAAGACTAAGTGTGTTACTCAATAATACTAAAGTTACTATTTGTTGGTAGTATTTGGTTATTTGGTATTTCACTAAGTGCGATAAACTAGATATTAATAATTTTGCATTCTCTAATAGTTTAATATATATATATAGTCAGGTATGTCACAACACTTATAACTCGAGATCTGCTGGACCAATTTTCATGGTTTTTGATTCGTTGGATTTGTCTCCGCCCCGAATAGCAGAATACACCTTAAAAACAATAAAAACAAAAAAAATATGAAAGATTCAGTCATAATAGTTAAACCAATTAGGTTGAAAATTGATGGAGAGGTAGCTTAGAACTGGGAGAAGGACATGGGGTATATTTTATCCCTTACAGGAGCGAGGAAACTAGGAAAAACGACATTTTAATTTTTCCCATACAAACTAAACGGGCGGAGCGAAGTTCGCTGGAACAGCTAGTTAAGTATACAAAAAGGATAGGCAAAAATTGATGACCTCGATTGGAGCTATCAACTTCATATTTTTTGTTTACTGTTTATTGCCCCTCAAACTTACTAACAAACAAATGTCCACAACTTAAACACAAGTTTGTTTAAACCAATATTTACTTTAATATTAACCAGCCCGATAATTTGAACTTATAATATTTAATTTCATCGAGTAAATGTTACGAAAATTTCAGAATGAATTAGGTTACATAATTACTCCAAGTTATTTGAACTGTGTATTTAAATTCTCTGTATAATTGTAAAAAAGTAAAGTAAACTGTCACACCCATAACCCCGAAATGGTAGGCAGAGGTACAACCCGTGCACCCACGACTAGCCGAAGACACTTAGTCCCACAATGTGATAGGTGGCAAGCCTATTGCCAACCGGGCATATATCCAATCCCGTTCATAGTTATTTTTATTAGAAAATTGAAAATATAGATTTTCTAATTTTTTTTGTTGCCCGACCCAAGGACCGAACTGGGAACCCCAAAAAGTCAAGACCAACACCTGGACAGCTAGACTACAGCGGTATCGCCGCTACATTAATACGTGGATGTATTGATAGAAACTTAAACCTTCTGCCCCCTTCCTGATTATGGCGTATGGATATGATGACCCTAATGATTGCCCAAATTGGAACTAACGCAATTTCTATATAAACTCTTTCCTTCAGTCATATCTACTTATCATTGGGCGCTCTAGTTGAGAGATCAGGGTGATATATAAATCTAAATTATGATAATTGAGGATTTTAGGCTGAAGCTTGCCCTCAGGAAACCTACCAGTTTAAATTCTTAACCGATCATAAAATCTAAAAAAGTATCTTCACGCCCATATCCCCGAAGAGGTAGACAGAGGCACAAGCAGGGCATCCACGACTAGCCGAAGATATTAAGTCCCACAATGTGATAGGTGGCAAGCCTATCGCCATAAAATCTATACTATAATATAATAAAATATAATAATATTATAAAGCTGAAGAGTTTGTTTGTTTAAACGCGGTAATCTCAAGAACTACTGGTCCGATTTAAAAAATCTTCCAGTGTTAGAAAGCCCATTTATCGAGAAATATAAAAAGGCTATAGACTATATATCGTAACGCTAAGACCAATAGCAGCTGAGCACCAACGAAACATGTTTCAAAATCGGGAGAAGGACGTAGCCTACTTTTATCTAAAAAAATCAACGGGTAGCGTTTGAGAGCTAAACAGTTAGTTTAAAATATTTAGTAACCCCCGATAAAACCTATTCCTAATATAGCTAGAAATCATATCGATTATGTTACCTTCTAAACAAAAATCGGCATTGCGAGTGGTTTATTCTCTTAAGAGTTATGATGACACAAGCACACACACACACGCAAACACGACAAAACTTACACCCTAATTTTTGTTAGGGGTTAAAACTCTCTGCCCTAAGCAATGACCCAGTAAACAATACTTAAGCATACGACTGTTATTTCATAACAAAGAATATAGTATACTTATTTAACTAAAATCATTTCGATCATGCTAGCTTTTAAACCAAAAATCCGCAACGCAAACTGTTTATTCTCTTATGAGTTATGATGCCACAAACACACACTCACATACACAAAGGTGAAACTTATAACACCCCTATTTATACGTCAGAGTTAAAATATTCTGCCCTAAGCAATGATTCAGTAAACAATACTTAAATATGCGACTGCTATTTCTTAAGAAAGAGTATTGTATACTTATACGAATACAGTCAATATATTTCCTGCTATCACTGTTCAACAGTACCCTTGTAAAATAAGACTCATTTCCATAGTGAGTGTGGTTATCTTACAAAATATTTTGAGTTCAAAAGTGTATCTCTCGGAACCCATTTCAAAACATCCCCTATATTATTTTTATCATACCCCCGTAATAAAATATAATAATAGTATATCAGCGATCGCGTTTATGAACCGAAATTTTGTAAAAGCGTACCCAAAGCCGTCGGGGTAAGGCAAAATGTTTTATGGGTCGCCCGACACGCGTGTACACTCGCCCACATATTTGTCTTATAAAATATAGTTTTTTTTATTTTATTTATAAACGACAGTTTCAAATGGACACAATGCCTTCAGACTGGTAAAAGACGAACATAATTCATAATTCATTTGAGGGTCATTATCAGGATTGTCAACCGTCCCATTATAAGTAGGACGTCCCGCTGCTAATACTTTTAATAAACACATCCAAAGCCACAGCCAGAAAGCTCCTTTCTAAACATTTCTAAATATCGAACTGACCGCCTCGTTAGTCGAGTAACTAACGTACACGCCTAACTGCATCGACTAAATGCAAGACTCGGGTTCGATTCCCGACGGGGGCAGGCATTTGTGTGAGACATTTAGATAAGAGAGAATGAATTTGGACTCAGGGTGGAAGGTGTACCCCACCTTCGTGAATCGCTAAAACCCCGGCCACATAGATAGCACCGCACCTATCACATCTATGGTGACTATAAGCGTGTTTATCCTTAGAGCCATGTGTTTATACGTTGTCTTCGCTACATTGTATAAAACAAAGTTGCTTCCTCTATCCTTATATCCGTTTGAATGCTTAAATCTTTAAAACTACGCAACGGATTTTGATGCGGTTTTTTTTAACAGAAAAAAGTAATTGAAGAGGAAGGTTTATATGTATATTTCATAATCGTGCAAAACCGGGGCACGCCGCTAGTATCTCATAAATAGAAAAACGACGTGATGGAGGACACCGCTCCGAACGAAGTTTGTGGTAGAGCAAAAAGTGTCGAGAAGTAGTCTGATATGTTTTTTCAGATCTCTATCCCATCAAGCTCGCAGCGTGTACCACATAACAATGAACTCCGTTTCAAAACGTACAGATTTATGTAGCTGAGTGTACGCGTGCGAGGTTTGTGGCATGTGGACAAAACTGCGACGAATGATTTAGGGTTTTCATTTCAGTACAGTTTATTTTGCAGTGCATTTGGTTTCGGTTCAGTGACCCACAATTAAATGTCACGTGTGTACATGGAAATACAGTTGTGTGCTCAGATTTATTTATTTTTGACAAGTAACCGTTGGTGACTTTGCGTGGAACAACCAATTGGATGAAAAACCTTTTTTGAGTCACACTTCTACCGAATACACTTTGCTCTAGCTATTGTTACAGATTGCTAACCACTGAGTTTGATTATTGTGGCAAAGTAGTATTTAAAAAAGTAATAAATTAAACCAAATGCCGACGGTAAAAAACTATGTTGAAACTTGCTTACATTCCTCTGAATAATAATGCGTCGTCATTATTTTTGGTAATTAAGTTTTTCTAACTATTCGCCTCTGTGGTCTAGCGGTTCAGTTGTTGGACTTGACTGCATGAGGTCCCGGGTTCGAATCCCGGGTCGGGCAACATAAAGAAAATTGAGTTTTTCCAATTTTTTAATAAAAAAATGTTGCTCGGGATAGGATATGTGCCCGGTTGGCGATAGGCTTGCCACCTATCATATTGTGGGACTTAGTATATTCGGCTAGTCGTGGGTGCCCTGGTTGTGCCTCTGCCTACCTCTTCGGGGATATGGGCGTGAAGATACTTTTTTTTTCTAACTATTACAAACACGTGCAGGTATAGCTATAGATCCCAAGGTTTATTTTCTCACAAATAAAAAATTATATTGGAATACCAAATCTTTGGAAAATGCCAACCTGCAGAAATTAAGGCTATTTCAGGGTTTCCCATACTTAACTGCACTGTAACGCTCTTTTATTTATTTCTTAACGACGCCTCTTATCCCACTCAGTGTCAGAGGAGAGACGGCTCCTCCAGATCAAATACTTACCATTTATATAGTACAAGCACTATTTATTGTGACTCCTCTTAACCCCGCCCGAAACCCGTGGACCAAAAAAGTTACCAGTTGTAATAAATACAAATCTAGTAACTGGTTTCTAGTTTTGAATAACTCACTCAACTTGGTAACATTGACACGCGACACCCCTGGGACAGTGTCACGATGACCCAGGGTTTCACGACGCACAGTTTGAGAAGCCCTGGGCTATTTTGTATCTAAATCAGTTCAATACTGTGAATAAAAATATTTCTATTCTATTCTATTCTAGATATAGTTAAAGTATCTTCACTCCCATATCCCCAAAGAGGTAGGCAGAGGCACAACCAGGGCACCCACGATTAGCCGAAGACACTAAGGTCCACAATGTGATAGGTAGCAAGCTTATCGCCAACCGGGCACATTTCCAATCCCGACCAACATTTTTTTTTATTAGAAAATTGGAAAAATCCAATTTTCTTTTTGTTGGCCGACCCGGGATTCGAACCCGGGACCTCATGCAGTCAAGTCCAATACCCGGACCGCTAGACCACAGAGGCGATTATATGATATAGTTATATGTACATTATCACTTATCGTAATCGACGAAACATAATTGTATATGTCTAACTAATCACTAAGCTGTATCATTGCCCCGGTTCTTTTTTTTATGTTATTGGAAGGCAAACAAGCAGACGGATTTCCTGATGGTAAGAAATTCCCGCCGCCTAGAGACACCAAAGGTTGTAATGGTGCGTTGCCAACTTGAGGCCGGGATGTTGGGCCTTGAGCAAAAGTAAGTTTACCGGCTTCCTTACCTTCCGAACCGGAACACATCATGACGTTATGGCTGCAGGAATAGGTAAGGCAGTGGTACCAATCCGGGTGAGTCGCTGCGAAACTCTATCACCTAGTGAAAAAGTGAGTGATTCTCAATTATTTGCCACTTCCGATTTGGGCTAATCGCATTTAACGCTTGAAAGTATAAAGGACATATTTAGTAAGGGTTTTAAGGCTGTAGCCGCGACGAGGTAAGCAGAGGTAGAAACAGGGGGCCTATAATGATCCTTTAGTCCTTTAATAAGATAGATGTTATTTTTGTTAGAAAATTGAAAAACATAAATAAATCGAATTTAAAACCTCATAAAGTCAATGCTGAAACCAAACTAGACCACGGAGTACAGAAAATCTTGAATAATGTTAAACAATTACCTCTTTCACTTATTTTTTTATTAAGCCATCAAATCAAAGTCCTATAAAGCTAAAAGCCAAATAAATTGTTACGTTGCCAACTTTATTGCCCTGAGCACGCTATCTGTGTGTTATAATTCTAATGCATGTTTCGTTTTAATTACATTCAATTAGTAGTAGCAATTAGTAGTTGTATTTTTTTATTCACTTCTAATAAATGTTATATGGGTACTAGCGCGCGGTTTCAGTATCTCCATTATGTTTTACATGAAGTATTATTATGTCCTCTTATTCAATATTTTTAATGATATGAAAAAAATTTTGTTATTAACTAGCTGTTCCGGTGAACTTCATTCCATACGTTTAGTTTGTATAGGAAAAATTAAATGTAGTTTTTCCTAGTTTCCTTCCAGTCTTGCGGTGTAAAAAGTACACTATGTCCGTCTCCTGATTCTAAGTTACCTCCCTATCAATTTTTAACCAATTCGGTTAAGTTATTCTTGAGTTACAAATAGTGTTACTAACACGACTTTCATATTTACATTTAAGTAAGTATCTTCACGCCCATATCAACGAAGGGGTTGGCTTAGGCATAAGCGCCCTGCTTACCACCCACGCCTAGCTGAAGACAATAAGTGCCACAATAGGTGGCAAGCATACCGGCAACCGAGCACATATCCAATCCCGGGCAGCGTTAATTTTAAATGTATGTACATATTTATATTGATCCGAATTTTGTGTGTGCTAAAGTATGTTTGACTTGATAGAAGTACGTCACGATAGCTGAACCGATTTTAATAATTTTGATTATAGACACAGAATATATATCTGGGAATGCGGAAGTTTACCTTTATCTCGATATCTTAACAAGTTCTCGTAGAATTAGTTCACTAATTGAACTATAATTTTTTTTACACCTTAAAGTGCATAAGGTTTTTTTAAATTTTTTAAAATATTTTTTTTAATGTTATTTTCTAGATTTGGCACTCTACAACTCTATGTTTTCACATTAGAATTGAAAATAGGGTTTAGTGGTAAAAATGTTTATTGGGACCTACTTAAACACTTATCTTATTTCAATGTATTATTCGGAAACAACGTCAAAACGACATTAATAAAAATAGCAAGACGTTTGCATGATTAGATATACAGGGTTATATTTAAAGCACCCGCAAAATTGTGAGGTTCAGAATCGACAGCACATGCAATGTATGAAGTAATTAAAATTAAACAAAAACACAAATTACATTTTTATCTAACGCAGAACACAACATGTGTGAATATAACGTAAACAATGCATTCAACTTACTCCTGTCCACCTTCATAGCAGGCGCAGGCTGGTGACGTCATCACTCGTACTAGGTACAACACAGCGTGACAACAAGCTAAGTTTTCGCAAAGTATTTTACTTAGTGATATTAAAAGTAAATAAAAACATTTCACAATAATGTTTAAAACAGTGTAACTAAGAGTACTTTCTTTATACAGATAGGATAGATATACAAATATGATATATATAGATATAGATAGATACAAGCATCATTGAACACTGTTTCTGTACATTGAAGGGGCCTACACTTGCAATAGAATTTCCATGTGAATAATCACTGCTTGGTATTCATTAATACCTTCGAGATTATGATCTATCGCAAGATAAGCCTTATTTGAGTTTTGGCGCCATCGAGAGAAAAGATGGTCGAAGTTTTTTCATATTTATTGAATTTCATGTTAGAATTGAGTGAAATTAGTCAATTTTGGTGGCATTTTGTACAATTTTGTATAGTGAAAGTGCACAAATGAAATAATCATGAAGAAATTAGCGTATCGTGTATTTCCTCGTTGCCGCCAAATCTCATTACATGAGCTTGAGTAAACAGGCCACCGCTTTACCCAAGAGCCTGACATGACTTCCTGACGACTTATGACTGATAACTAATTAAAATTTATTGAAATTGATATAAAATTTTATGCAAATTTCTACTTGACTAATGGCTAAATACTAACGTGAAGGCCAAAACCTAAAGAAAGAAAAGAAAGATAAACCTTGTACCAATACTCGTATCGTATATAGTTAATTTCAAACCTATCACAAATATCAGATATCATATCTATTTCAAACGAAATAATAATATCCGAAAAAATTGACGAATGGGATTGACGAATCGACGACTCTATTACCCGATGGTGATCACTGTGTGATGTATTTCAATAGTAATTAGCTGTTTCAAGTTGTTTGCGGCCTCTGATATAATAGGTAGACACATATACAGTGTGTCCTGACACAACCTAGCGATAAAATTTACAAAATACAACTATTTTTATTGAAAAAAATACCCATATATGATCTACTCCAGTCGGAATGTTTATTTATTTTTTAATCTTGCGGAGCGATTCGCCCGGATTGGTACCACCTCCGTACCTATTTCTGACGCCATAACGTCCAATGCTTGCCGTTCACGTGTTCTGGTTCGGAGGGAAAGGTAGCCGGTAAACTTACCTAACCTTCCAGCCAGCCAGTTGGCAACGCACCATTACCACCCTTGGTGTCTCTAGGCGGCATGAATTCTTACCACCAGAAAATCTGTCTGCTTGTTTGCCTTCCAATATCATAAAAAAAACCTCTGCCAAATATGCCAATTTCTCTGGACAGAAAGATGGCTGTTTTAATCATTTTTTTTAATATACTTCAGAAACTAGCGCATTATTAACATATTTTTAATACTGTCCTAATACTTGATGATATTACTTACAAATTGTCATTAAAATTATTGTTTTTAGTTTCATAACTTGAAAGTTAGTGCTGTTTGAATATGATACGCAAGAATCATGTATGTAGAGGCTCATATTAAGAGCTATTCATTTTCGAAATAAAAATATAATAATAACTGTGTGTGTGTGTGTGTGTGTGTGTGTGTGTGTGTGTGTATTTCAATGTATTAAAAATTTGTAAGAAATAAATTTGTCATTAGAAATGTAACAATCAGGGTGACTCGTTTTTTCAATGTTTTTATATAAACAGAATTTATTCTACTTGCGCTAAGTGAAGTAAAAAAATTTTAATCACGTTATTAAATTACATGCACTAATCAATGTCTAAAACTTTTTAACACCTATTTTGGAAGGATCTTATATACGTGATATAGCGGAGTGATAAGCCTGAAGCCCAACACATTAGCGTAATAAAAATGTACTCATATGTAGATGTGGTAAAAGAAGAGAGTAACGAATGCCAAATCTCACAATTTTTGCAAACCTACATATCATCCTCCACACTCACTCTTTTCTTTTCACTTTCACTTTTTGATACACTTGATATCAGACTGTATCCGATATCCTGGATATCTACATCCATCTACTTTCACACTATGTACCTAGTCGTTTTATCAATCTACCACCTACCATATTTTTCACACGACCAAACCCTTTCTCACACCAGTATTTATTGTCTATCCCACCCTCTCTTTATTTATCTCGTATAAAATACGAACACTTTACAAAGTGCCTGGTTGGCGATTTCTATGCCACCTATCACATTTTGGGACTAAGTAGAACCTCTTCCTGTTTGTAGGTGCTCTGGTTGTCTCTCTGCCTACCTTTTTGGGAATATAAGCATGAGTATATTTACTTTTCTTTACATACATACATATATTCATCATTCCCTTATGGTGTACGCAGAGAGTATCGAGTGCCAGACCTCACGATCCTGGCAAACCAGTCTGGCTTCCTTCACATTCATTACCCTTTCCATACAAACACACCGGTTTCGTAGACTCTTGACACCACCAACGGATAATATCCGATTGATCTGATCGTGAAATGTTAATCTTGTTCTTTCCGGGTACCTTCATCCATCCACATTCGCATTTTATATCTGCTTTGTCAATCTTTCGCCATTATTACCACATGATCGAACTAGCGAAGCATGCCCTTTAGCATTTTAGCACCAACAGTTTCTTTCAATCACACTCTTTCTCGGATCTGACTGATGTTACGAATGCGGTCAGCGAGCGTTATACCACAGAATTTCCGTAGCGCTCTAATTTCGACCGCATTTATCCTACTTTCATGCTTTTTCTGACATACCCAAGTCTCGCTTCCTTACTATAACGTTGGGATAAGCACAGAAAAGCAATGCACTTTTATTTTATACTTATTTTTATATTCCTTCCATTTATATCATTTTAAAAAGTAATAAAATAGTCAACTAATGAAAACAAAAATCGTTCTTCCACTATTATGTATAGAAACGTATGAAACGGCAAATGTGGAGTTTTCGTGCTAGCAAGTACTTATCGCTACACGAACTGACCATATGGAACCGAGAATACTAAACATAATTACACCCTAACACTGCACAATCACTGGGAACGTTCTCTGCAGACCTCTTTATATATGATTTTAAAATTGAATCGTCGCATAAAACTAAAGTTTTTTAGAAATACGTTATATTGAGCCCTTACCATTAGTTTGCGGCTAGTCAAGTTTATTATACTCGCTATCGTCTTTGTAAAATATGTGTATTAAAATTTTAAACAGCGCCTCTATTGGTTACTAAGAGCAACACAGTTTTAGACCGAAAGTGTCATAGATTTCGACACGTAACTTACCGAACGTAACCTTTGACTAAGGCTTTGACGAGCTAATACATATAGAGCAGTTAAACTGCATAATCGCCTTTGTGCTATAGCGGTCCGGCGTCAGACAATACTTCTCAAGGGTCCGGGTTCGATCCCTCCACTAAATCATGGCCCTATATGGTCGAAACTCGGGAGGTACACGAGTACTGCTCTGAGTTATTTTTTTATCTCCGCCTATGTCTCTAGTGACCCTCGCCTCTGACAAGGCGGTCTATATCCATAAAAATTGGGATTAACAGCTCTCTTGACGTGCTTGTCCGCCTGCTACGCTAATCTTATTCCTGAACTTCCATAGAAACTACTTAAACACTAATCCGAATGCCCCGGGTCAGACAACAAAAAAGTAGAAAATTTTTATTTTCAATCCTAACAAAAGTAATGTTTTTAATATGTGCCCAATTGGCAATAGGCTTGCCACCTATCACTTCGCGGGACTTAGTGTTTTCGAGTAGTCGTGAGAACCAGGTCAGGTTGTTCCCCTGCCTACCTATTCAGGGATATAGGCGTGAAGATGCTGCTTCGAACTACAAATATTCAAGCGCAGTAAGACTGCAAAATCCGGCTTCGACTATTTCATTAAGTACCTCGCTGCGAACTGTATTTTCGAATAGTTTCATTTCTTCAGGTCTCACATTTTGTTAACATCTGACTGGTAGTTTTGAGTTATGCATTAAATCTTCATCAACACAAAAAAGTATTATTATCTTACCTTCACTCTAAGTCCCTTAGGGTGTAGGAGGCAGAGAGTGACAAACCTCACGATCCTGACAAACCTGTTTGACTTCCTTAACATTCATGACCCTTTTCACACAAACACGCCGGTTTCGGAGACTCTTGACATTAACGTCGTGGATCGTGGAATTTCAACCTCAGTTTCCCCGGGTACTTACATCCAACCACATTCAAATCTGATTTGTCAATCTTTCATCTGTCGTTCTTTCTATATGCTTAAACCAGAAGAGCACGCTCTTTCTCATTTTAACACCAACACCTTATTATGTTTTGATAAAATTAATATGAGATCACCATGACGTATATTTCCAAAAAATAACTATCAAAATCGGTTTGTTGTTTCGGCGTTTAAACATAACATAAAAAAATATTTAGTCGAATTGAGAATTCAAAAAAAGGAAACGGCTTCTTTTAAAACAAACTGAAACATACTTTTATTTCATTTGATATGGTCCAAGTACACAAAAATTAGTATATTCCTCAATTTTCCATAACTTACTTATAGCGTATGTGGTGCCTCGACACGTCTCTTACTGTTAAGAGAATTACTTGGCTCGTTCGCTATATCTATCTATAAATTTATAAAAAAATTAACCCCCATTACGCGTGGTCATAACTTCAAGCCTGAACGGAAGGACCAATTTTTCTAATTATTTAATTATGAACTATAATTATATTTAATTATGAATAGAAAAACAGGAAAAATTGCCGATAAACATCAGAAAAATAGTACTTTAATATTTTCTATACAAACTGTTAGTATTTACCCAACTCCCAAGTAAATAACCAAGCGATACAAAGTTCGCCGGGTCGGCAATTTATAACATAAAAATGTACGAAAGTCTAACATCAACTAATATTGGTAAATCTTAAGATTTTAAAAAATATCAATATACTAGTACATCTAGATTAATGTTGTCTAGTTGCCCGGTGTGGGATATAACTTCACAAGATCCTGGGTTGGATTATTGGGACGGAGAATAGAAAGAAATGAGTTTCATCAAAATACTAATAACAACAACGTTGACGGGTTTTAGATAAGTGCCCGATTGTCGATAGATTTTCCACATATGACATGATTATAATGACATTGAGTTATATATATATATATATACATATATTATACTAATTGTGGGTGCTGCTCTCATTGCTCCCCTACATCTTCGGGTATACGGGCGTGAAGTCGCACAAGTACATACAGATTTTTGTATGTGCTGGTAAACGCTTATTTACGTGATCATATACATTATTGAACCTGCAACTTCATGCCAACTGCTGGCACGGACACCTGTCGTTCACAAGTTACTGGACCGTTTTATTTTGCATAACCTGTACCTGATTTTACATTTAAATTACGAAGATAAATTATAATTTGAAGCAACTTGTAAGAGGCGTACGTAGGCTTACCACTAATTAGTATTATTAGTTTGTACGTTCAAAAAATTGTTTTTTTATAATAATACTAATAATCGCAATAAATTTATTCCCAAAGGATTAAAAAAATACAAATATCTATAAGTATAAATTTAAAGGGTTATTAACTAATTAAAAAAAGCTTAATTCTAAAAAAAAGTTTTTGGCAAAAGGAAACAAATTCAGCTAGTGCTTCATCAGTTGATTTCTGATACTGGAAGGCAAACAAGCAGACGGATTTCCTGATGGTAAGAAATTCCCGCCGCGTAGAGACACCAGAGGTGGTAAGGTTGCCAACCTGAGGCCGGGTTGTTAGGCTTCGAGCAAAAGTAAATTTACTCGCTAGCTTACCCTCCGAACCTGAACACGTCAACGGCAAGCACTGACATCATGGCGGCAGGATCAGGTAAGGCGGTGGTACCAATCCAGATGCGTTGCTGAGAAACTCTACCACCTAGTAAAAATTGTATAAGTTGTAGTAATCTTTTACAGCCGAATGTATTTTAACCCTCTACGGTAAAAGTGGAGGGTTATAAGTTTGACATGTCAGTGTGTCTTTCTGTGGCATCATAACATTTGAACGGATGGACCGATTTCAATGCAGATTTTTTAATATTACAACAGTATATCGAGATGGTTTTAGCTGAATTATATTTAGGTTTTTTTGGGGTTATGGTTTTTTATTTGACAATCATAAAAGCCCCCCCCCCCCCCCACCCCCGTGTTGGTCCGGGCTCCTTTGCAGAATAGACCATCTGCCTTTCTTGTCAGGCAGCTCGTAAAAGGCGAGCATATGCTTATCATCACTTACACCGTGACATCTGACTAGGTGGTAGAGTTTCGCAGCGACTCACCCAGATCGGTACCACTGCCTTAGCCTATTCCTGCCGCCATAACGTCATGACGTGTTCCAGTTCAGAGGGTAAGGTAGCCGGTAAACTTACTTTTGCTCGAGGCCTAACATTCTGACCTCAGGTTGGTAACGCACCATTACAATCTTTGGTGTCTCTAGGCGGCGTAAATTTCTAACCATCAGGAAATCCGTCTGCTTGTTTGCCTTCCAATATCATAAAAAAAAGCCACTACCGCTGTCCTGGATAATGTATATCACACGTTTTTCTATTGAGATTTCCTGATGGTTAGAAATTTACGCAAATTTCTAACCATTAGGAAATCTGTCTGCTTGTTTGCCTTCCTATAACACAAAACAAAATAGTGAAATCTTGAAACGACTACTAACATCATCTATGGAGTAAAACGGAAACCTCTTATTTAATGATTGCCGTAATTTTATTATTCGGCAAAAATGTTGAAATATAGCCGGACAAAAACATTCAGGAATCATAAATATCGTTAATAATTGACCGCCTCGTTGGTCGAGAGGCTAGCGTGTACTCCTAACTACACCGAACAACCAAACCGGCTCGGGTTCGATTCCCAACGGGGGCAGGCATTTGTGTGATGAACATTTAGATGTCTGCATTTCCGGGTCTGGGTGGTTCACGCCCATATCCCCGAAGGAGTAGGCAGTGGCACAACCAGGGCACCCACGACTAGCAGAAGACACTAAGTCCCACAATGTGATAGGTGGCAAGACTATCGCCAACTGGGCACATATCCTATCCTGAGCAACATTTTTTTAATAGAAAATTGGAAAATCTGTCGTATTCATTACCAACTACTACAATTTTCAATAAACCCGCTAAGAAACCTACATGTAACGTTACTTAGAACCATTTTTATCACGTCAACTCTCAAACAAAAAAAAAACGCATCAAAATCGTTCCATCCGTTCAAAAGTTATGATGCCACAGACAGACACATAAACACAGACTTGTCCAACTTTTTACAAACAGACAAAAAAACACCCCACGCTTTTGGTCGGAGGCTAAAAAAATCATATCCACAGCTGATAATTACTACATAGTATTAAACAAAGTTTCCTCTGTCCCTTTGTGTCCTTAAATCTTTAACACTACGCACCGGATTTTGATGCGGTTTTTTTGTAGACAAAATAATTGAAAAGGAAGGTTTATATGTATGTTTTATATCCGTGCGACGCCGGGTCGGGCCGCTATCATTTCATATGAAAAAACAAGCATAACATAGTAGTAACTCGGAAATAGTTTTTCCTGATACATATGGACATGTGTTCATGGATTTTTGTTTTGTAAGAAGTCAACAAAGAAGCATACGACTCTCCTGATTGTAAAAAACAACTATGGTCTAGAGGCACCATTGGTGGTATAGGTAAAGAAGCATACGACTCTCCTGATTGTAAAAAACAACTATGGTCTAGAGGCACCATTGGTGGTATAGGTGCGTTACTGTCCTATGGCCGGGATGTTAGGCCATTTGTGCAAGTCTACCTACTACCCTGACTTCCGGATAGGAACATGACGGTATAGCTATAGCGACAGACATAGACCATTAAACCAACGCTTACTTTTAGGATAGCTGCCAGAAAGGTTGAAAGTCTATTCTACACAGCGGGCCAGGACCAACACGGGGAAAATATAGTTTTATTTATATTTTATGTAATAAATCTACAAAAGGATATTCAATATCTTGATAGGATATTCAATTACACATAGAAGGATAATAAATTCTAATAAAATATCTTATTACAGGTGAATAAAATATTACCTATTTTCCGAACTGTTCAATATTATTCAACCTTACTGTTGCTTTTGGCCTGATTATAAGATATAGAATATTTATGTTTATATCCGGGTCCTTTCTGTAGAACGGACCATCTACTGTCATAATACCAGTGTCATTTGTCAAAAGACCGGTAGACTTCCAAAATTCCTGACACCACGACTAAAAGACAGCGACGAACCTTTAACATCTAAAGTGTTAATAGTTCACCATTATCTCTTACCATCAGGAGAAGGGTGTCCTTGTTTGCTGTCTATTACGAAATCCCACATTGACCATGCTATTAGTTTAAGAACATTGTGGGACTGGGTATCTTCCGCTTGTCGTAGATGCCCTGTTTACCAGATCAGGAATGCGGGCGTGAGGACACTTTTAATATATTAAATAAAAAAAGGATCTTTACGCCATATAGAAGATGACGTAGGCCAAGGCCGAAGACACTAAGTCCCACAGTGTGATAGGAAAGCCTATCGCCAAACGGGCACATATCCAATCCTGGGTAACGTTATTTTCATTAAAAAAATGAATAGATACATTTTCTATTTTTTTTTGTTGCCCGACCTGGCGTCGAATCCGGGCCCTCAAGAAGTCAAGTCCGACGTCGGACCGCTTGAACACAGAGGCGATGTGGCATTTAAATGTATAATAAAATGCAAATTAAATTAAATACTCAAAAAAAAGTCACCGCAAATGTATATACTACAAGTCGCAAATTATAATAAAATTAAATAACCAAGACAAAATCACCGCAAATGCATATACTACAAGAAACTAATTATTATAAAATTAAATAACCGAGACAAAATCACCGCAAATGTATATACTAGAAGTCGCAGCTTAGAATAAAATTGAACAACCAAATCAAAATCAACACAAATGTATATACTACAAAACGCAAATTATAATAAAATTAAATAACCACGACAAATCACCGCAAATGTATATACTACAAGTCGCAGATTAGAATAAAATTAAATAACCAAGACAAAATCTGCACAAATGTATATACTACAAGACGCAAATTATAATAAAATTAAATAACCAAGACAAAATCAGCACAAATGAGCAGGCCTAAATATGAAAATTGTTAACAAGATATTTACATTACGAATTGCGAACGTTATCTGTATTCCTTAAATCATCGCTGTTTTTATCTGTGCCATAAATAACCTCGCGTATTATCTGGGAACATAATCAGTGACGTTTCACTGTTATTTCCTCACCAGTGAAACGCCCCTTTAAAAATATTTATTTTGTTCTATGCAAACAGGCCTTTAGATTCCTGAATGTTATTTTATGCTAAATAGGTTGGTTAAAGCTCTATGCGACTGTGGAATTCAAATCTCAGGTAAACATTTCCATTGTCTATAGTCTGCTATTGGATTTATGAGTTTTAAAGCCTCTTTCTTAAGCATTAATATCGGATATTTACCAGGTGGTACAGCTCGTCCGATTTTGCACAATCTCCCAACCTATTCCTGCTACTATAGCAAATGCTGGTAATAGTTAACTTAAAATTAATTTCGTTTTATAACTGTGTCAGTTTTTTCAAATGTGACTTATAACCTTTATTATTCAAAGATTGACAAACAACGTGGACAAAAAAAATGTGAATATTAATAAAACATTCTCGCCGATATAATTTAAAATAATCTTAATAGAAAATACAGTTTCATAGAAAATCTAAATTAGAGTTAAATGAATGATTATTTTGCAATATTTTCACTCCCATATCCGCAAAGGAGTAGGTAGAGGGATAACCAGGCCACCCACTAGTAGCCGAAGATACTAAGTCCCGCAAATGTAATAAGTGGCAAGGCTATCGTCAACCGGGCACGTATCCAATCCCAGGCAACATTATTTTTTTATTAGAAAATTGAAAATATACATTTTCTAATTTTTACTGTTACCCGACCCGGGATTCGAACCCGGTACCTCAAGAAGTCAAGTCCAACGCCGACTGACTCTGTGGTTTACAGATAGATCATTTTATTTATTCGAAAACAACAAAAACAGTTGATGTACGGGATAGCATGTTTTATGCTTTATGTATGCGTTTCAAAAACATGTAATGCTACATATTAAGAGTAGTTACAATTATAAACATGTTTAGAGTGATATTAATTATTATCTCACATAAAACGATTATGCTTTTACAACTTTGAACTTCATAGAGTTGTGCAATTTCACTTATATGTGTATACAAATATCACGCTAATTTAAATGTTTTTTGTGTGCTAGGTAAGATTTTTTTAACTTCACATATACTGTTTTACACCTAACTATAACTTACGTTTATCATTATTAATATAGCTTACCAGAATGGCTTTTTACAATATAACATTATTGGACTAAATCTTGAACTCTTGTAAGAAGCAAAACCGGTAGGCTATATGGTAAGCACTGGAAAAAATTTAAGTGATATTTCAAATAGTCTAAGTTAAACACTTCATTTAAATTAGTTAGAGTTTTATGTTGTGGAATACCACTAATTTAACTGGTCACTTCATTTGGACGTATGATTGGACAATTCTTAATGGTTTTGTTTGAAAATCGTAGACTGGTGACGGTCGAACAAAGTGCGCTTTTTAAAGATCGATTGAGGAAATAAGTAAAATGTGGAAAAAACTGAAAATGAAACTACGAATAAGTTTAATAGTGTCGTAGACATACATACATATATATACATATCTTCACGCCAAGTCCCTTACTGGGTAGGCAGAGAGTATCGAGTGCCAGACCTCACGATTCTGACAAACCTGTCTAGTTTCCTTAGTATATCTGCTTTCATCTGTCATTCTTTTCACATCAGCGAACCAGCGGAGCATGCCCTTTAGCATTTTAACACCAACACTTTCTTACAATTCCACTCTTTCTCGGATCTCACTGTTGCGAATGCGGTCAGCGAGCGTTACACCACAGATTTTCCGTAGTGCTTTCATTTCGACCGCATTTATCTTACTTTCTTGCTCTTTCTGACATACTCAATTCTCGTTTCCATACAATAACGTAGGGATAGGCACAGAATTATGCAAAGCGAGTCTAGCTTTTTGACTCAAAACCTCGATTTTGAATAGCTTACCCAAAGCTCCATTCACACTATTCCCTGCACTCACTCTCCTCTCTACATCCGCAGTGTACCTTTCATCCCTGCTAAAAGCACAACCAAGATAGAAATTATTTAATAATATACTATTACAAATATGTGATTATTAGGCTTTGTAAAAAAATAGTATAAGACAGGAAATAGAAAAGATTATTTGCAAATATTGTCTTAAGAAGTGTATTTGACTTTGTAAATATGACTACTGTCGGGCGTAAAGCTAGACAATCTAACAAATGATCAAAGTTATCATTGTGTAAAAATGTTAGTGAAAATACAAGTTGCTATAATGAAATTATTGAATTACACTAAATTAATTTAGATAAGGGATAATGAAAAATAAATAAGGAAAAGAAAATAAAAAAGTTGAAATTAAAAGGCAACACTACCAATAAAAAGAATAAAGACAGTAATTTCCTAGTTCGGAAATGACACGACTGACAGAAGAGGCAGCATAGGCAAAGGTCTTAGCCTGTCCCAACTGGACAAAAAGATTTAAAAGAACGGTTTGCACTCTGGGAGTGAAGTCAGAGGTGTCAACTGGAATATCAACGTTGTGCTTTTTTGATATTTTGGAATGGTTAGCGAATATTTTTGCATGAAGTGTCTTAATTATCATTATGAAAGTACTATTATTTATGTGGTATAATACAATATTCATTTATTGCGATATCGTACACAAACATGACAACACGACTCAATGCACTGCACTGTCTTAGTCGCGCAAGCGCCCTGCGCCGTCTTACGAATTTTCGTCTTACGAAATTACAGGTCACGTGTCCTGACGCGAGTTTATAAGTTTTTACCCATTCCAAAAAAGTGCGCAACGCCGCTAAAGAAGTTTTTACTTCAAACAAGAAGTTATATAATATGTAGTTTTTAAAAAAATAGATTTAAACAATGAAAAGAATTTAAAAGTGAAAGGTACCTGAAGTGTGGGCGATGCGGGGAGCGCTTAGCAAACGGCTCGCCCTGTTCTCTGCGATAACCGGGATAATGTGGCATTCTGTTCTCATTTGTAACCTAGCTTTAATGGATCTTTTTTCAGCGCCCTTCACTTTTTCTTTGTCAGTTTTATTTTAATTATCTTCGCTTGCTAGGAAATTTTCCAACGTCCTTAACAGACTTACGTATTTATTGTTTAATAGGTTAAAAAGGTTTTGTTTGCGTAAATTTTTTGTACAGTACTTTTATGTTAAAATTTTACTGTTTTTTTGTCATCAGATTTTATTAAAATAAGGTTGAGGAATCTTATGTTTCTCTGGGTCATTGGGATTTAGACTACATTAGAAACATTATTATATTATAATATATTTTCCCGTAGTTTTCTTTTAGTTATACTTAAATTAAAATAAATCTTCTTGTACGTTATTTTTATTTACACTTAACACTTTTCCTATGCTTGACATAAACTTTAGAAACACTGGTCATAGTTATGAAGTGCTATTGTAAAGAAAAATATTATTTTATTACATTTAAATTCTAAAAAAAACAAAGTAATGCTGGAAGAAGTAATGCTCGATGTGATGCTGGAAGAAGCAAACAAAATTGGATATCTGCTAGGGATTTTAGCAGAAATGGAAAGTACACCGCAGATGTAGAAATGAGTATGTGTACAGGGAATAGTATGAATACAGCAATGGCTACGCTTTGTCAATGAGAAGTTTTAAATCAGAATGCTAGGCTCACTTTGCACAATTCTTGTGCATGTCTTTCCCCAACCTATGGGAGCATAGTCATGTATACATAACAAAAGATAAAAGTGGGATAAATACAAATGACGGATAGGTTCAGTTTTTTTTTCTTACAGTACTCCGAACGAAACTGTTAGCACTTTAATGCAAATAAAATTATTTTATTTTTAATTTTCCGCTCAAAAATTTTATATGTATTATGGCGTAATAAAACAGTGCGTTATGAATGAATTGGACCTACTGGCCATAAGCCGAAAACCCCAAATATATCCAGCTCCAAACAACACACACAACTAAGCTTTTTATTAGCATAAACAATACACATTATACTTAATACTCAATGTACGCTTCGCTTCGTAGCAGACTCATAATACATATACATTTTTTTTGCGGAAAATTGCAAATTAAATAATTTGATTTGGATTTAAGTGTGGATTTCCGCAAAGTAACACCTTCTTCTATCAATTTTCTTGAAACTATCCACGCTGAATTTTAAAACTTTAAATTATAAGGTCCAACACAAACTTTTTTACGAAAGCCCTTTACGGAATTCTGTTTTAAAAAATCTTATTGCATCCACAGCAAATTCATACTTACTATTAATTATTTCTAGTAATTTTATACAATTCCTGACCTCTACACATTTCCTGTAACATATAGATAAATAACCTGCAACATGTACACAAAAGATACGCTCATTAGTTTCCAATATTACTGAGCTCCAGTGGAATTGCGGAATTTCAACAGTCTTATAAAACTGCAAGAGCATATCACGTACTAAGCTTTCCAGTTTCTAGAACTTCAGAATTCCATTTTATTGAAATATAAATAAAATATTAACGTAACATCAAACATCGAACGAACATTTTATTTCATCTTTACGCATGCAATATAAAAGCGCTGGGAATTTTTTTATGGACGGCGAATGATGCACGTTCAGACGCACGTACATTGTCAATAAAAACGAATGACTGAATCGTAAAAAGCGCTGAATATATTGATTCGCATCGGCGATGACGATACAAAACAACACCGATCTAAAACTGTAGAAAGGATTACAGTTTTTCGTCACGCAAATTTTGTTAAAGTTTATAATTGGTTCCATGAATTTGCTAATTACTTATTTGTCTTGTACATAATTTATTTTCATAACCTTGGATGGCAACAGAGAAGTGTTATGAACTTGATGTGTCTTTGAATGTATGTATGTTTATGTGTCTAAGCACCTAAACGAATGGACCGATTTCGATGCAACTTTTTATTTGAAAGCTAAAGTCATCTAGATGGACGCTAGCTACATTTTACAGATAAGTTTTGTCAGATTTGTTTTTGGGTTTTATTTAATGCTATTATTATAAATAGGTGAACAATCCAACGGCTGAATTGAAGATAAGGTATAAGGTATATCCACCTGTATACTTAAAGACATTGTAAACTTTACTGGTGTAAAGACTGCTGGATAAATATTTGCTGGATTTCAACTCTCTAGCACGGAACACAACAATGGTGACGTTGAGGAGTCAATAATAGGTAAAGCTGTGAGATCAAACCGAAACAGCTGTAAAAAATTGTTAAAACAAGTGTTATTTAATTTCTATGTATGTGAGCTCATAACTACTAACACAGGTTGAGTTTTAAGTGTATGCGTGTCTATGTATGTGTGTAATTCCAATGAGTTATTTTCTATCCTTATTTTGCTTGTGTATAAAAATCGTGTATTTCAGTTACCCAAATGATTTCAACGACAAAGTGGGGACTTGGTCAACTTATCTTTCAAGAGGCCCATTCACCGTATTTTTGTTATAAAAACTTCCAACAATATCAACTTAATGTCTTCCCTTATCATCCAGTCACTTTAGAACGCAGTGGAAATCTCCCCTTAGACGTAACCCCACTCGTCAAGCGTAAACAATTTACATAATATCTTATTATCGTTCGCGACCAAAATATTTGCTTAGCTGCAAATTCATAAGAAACCTCTTAAAAATTTATGGACGATATCAAAAATATATCAATCTGAGGGGCTCCTTTTTAGCGATTTATTTGCTTTTATCTTTGATAATGGTGTGAAATTGAAAGCACGTTTACATATTATTATTATGCAGCAACAACTATTCTTTACAGCTTTGGAAAAGTTCTGACCGCTTCTGTAGTCTAGCGCTCTAATGTTGGATGCTCTTAAGGTCCTGGTTTTAGTCACCGGGTCGGGCAATAAAAAGAAGAAAATTTGTATTTCCATTTTTTTTTCAAAATATAACGTTGCCCGGAGATTTGTTAAGTGTGCGTTAGGCTTGCCAACTATCACATTGTAGAACTTAGTGTTTTCAGCTAGTCGTGGATGTCCTGGTTATGGCTGTGCCTGACTCTTTAAGGATATGGGCGTGAGACACTTTTTTGATGATGTTTGAGTACGTCTTAAAAAGTTTAATATCTGTGGACAAAATACTCAAACTGATGTAAACCCTAATATGAATCGATGACATAATTAATTGTGTTGTGAGTTCCAGTCAATGAAAACACCAAAAACCGTTTTAGTCTGTTAAGAAAATACCAAAAAATATCAATAATACACAAACTGTTCGTTATTCATATTTTTTTATAACCTTCAAAGTATGCTTCTTCAGAAACATTTACGCTTACGCCAGCGAACAATCCAATCACCAAAACATTTTTAAACGCTGCTTCCAGAATTGAGTTCAGTTTTCGCCGTGAATTCTCTTTTATATCTTCTACCGGTTAAAAACGGGTGCCATGAAGTGGTAATTTGAGTTGAGGAAAAGGAAAAAGTCGGCTGGAGCTATATTTGGTGAATATGGTGGTTGCTCGTTAGTATTTGTTGAGTGTTTTGTCAATGTTTTGTTCATAATGATGGCGCATTAAGGGGGGGTCATAGAATTTTCTCGTCTCGTCTCGTATCTTAACGCCCATATCTCCGAAAAGGTAGGCAGAGTTGTTACAACCAGGCACCCACGACTAGCCGAAGACACTAAGTCCCACAATGTGATAGATGGCAACCGATCCAATCCCGAGCAACATTTTTTTTTATTAGAAAATTGGAAAACCTAAATTTTCTTTTCGTTGCACTACCCGGGATTCGAACCCGGAACCTCATGCAATCAAGCCCAAAACCTGAACCGCTAGACCACAGAGGCGACTTTCCGCAAATTTGGCCTTTTTCGTCGGATTTGCTCTCTTAAAAGCCGCATAACCCTCAAATAATATTCCTTATTCGCCGTTTGACCTTTCGGTAAACTCCGAGTGCACGACACCCAAATGATTAGTTAACATGATACGGATCGACTCAAGTTGACGAAAGTTTAGCAGCTATCTCTCTCAAAGTTGAGTGGAAATTTTCAGTTTTGTGATGTTAACTTTAGTTGCAGAAGTTGATGGCCTACCAGAGCGAGCCAAATCTTTCATCACATCTAGCCCGCTATTGAACGCTTTGTTCCACTCATAAGCTCGAGTTTTTGATAAAAAAAGCTCGAGTTTTTGATAAAAAAAAGCTCGAGTTTTGATAAAAAAAGCTCGAGTTTTTGATAAATAAAAAGCTCGAGTTTTCGATTCACTGTAGCTCTTCTGCAACATTTCCATGACTTCGACTACGAAATTCCATTCGCGACAAAAAAATTAATACAAACTCTTAATTCTTTTTTTGTCTATTATGAAATTTGCAATACACATTTTATATCACAAAACTAAAACAACACTGTATTAAATATAATTAATACATTGTTGTTTTAGAGATTATGCATCACGCAAATATGACTATATATTTTCATTACGCTCATGCAGAAGATTAATAGACAAATTCTACAAGATGTGTGTGTCTACCCTAAGCTTAACATACTGTGCGTAGAAAATATTCATGAGATAATAATTTAAAAAAGAATAAATTTATTTTCTTTCTCAGAAAGGCCACGAACACATCAAAAGGAGATATATGTAAGCTTAAAATGTAAAAAGGGTGTATATAAACTTGTTGGAGACAAACAGGTTTATGTAAAAACTTGTATTACAGGCCAACAAGGCTTCCATACATTGATCAAATCATTTTTTTAAATAAATGTGTACCGTGAACTATGCTTTAATTACACAGGTTAAAACTAAAAACGTTTACAACTCATATTGTTATTGAATATAATAAAACAAAACAAAAATTGAGCCCATTAAAAGTTACAATAAACGGACACTAATTTTGTTAACATGTCGTAGCAGTATGTATAATAATACAATAGAACTAATATCTTAAATTTATCCTGATCAAATTTATATGGGAACGGCTCAAAATTATGATCTACTTTTCGCAAAAATAATAATTAAATCCAATGTTATTGGTCGAACAATAGGTTAGCTAAAGCATAATAACTACGAATTGACATTCTCTCCCTTTTCAAAATCGAAACCAACTTTTTCATTATGTATCATAGTTTCCTTCAATTTACCTGCCATCATATTTTAATTATCATAACTTGCTAGTAATAGGTTTACCTCGGTAATACACTGTTTCAAAAAAAACTGCTCGATCTACTAATACGACAAAATCGGAGGACATACTTAAAAAATATAACACTTCGAATATAAAACCTACTCTTTTTTAAGTCGGTTAAAATATGCACATCTATAACACACAGTGTAAAATAGTTGTCAAAGTATCAGCAAATGCTTCCTCGTAAATAAAATCAATCGATTTTAATTGTATATTACGCATTACGCAACACATACATTTATTTTATTACGCGTTTTTTTATTATAAAATACAAATTAGTGTACGGTAGATAGGACTAAAAATTAATCTACTTTTAAATTAATTTATAATAAATTATGAAACTTATGTTCATAAATAAATAAAATGTTTATTAAAATGTAAATAAGGGCTGTGATTTAAATGTACATTTTTATTGAAATATGTAACTTTTTAAAATTAACTAAATATTTGCACACCACAATGTGGTAGAAGATGTTGTATTCTTAAATATCTTTATAACAACTTTTTAACACACATATTCCGTAAATAAATAATTTTCATTTCATTTCATTTCATTTCATTTAGAAACAAATTGTTGTGCATGTTTATCCAAAGTATATATTCCATTTATAACTTAAAAAAATATTTATTTCACCAATTTTTTGATGCAATCCAATAAATTTAGCCGATAGGTGAAAAAAACATTGAATTGATCAAGCTATTCTCAAGTCAAAGCAAGTTTAACACGTTACGCCAAAAATTCCAAAGAAAACACAAATCGATAAATAAACAAGAACATCTCTAACACATGTGTCTAAAGGCTGTAAATAACGCAGAAGAAATTCGTAACATAAAATTACGCACATTTGTATTACGCAACGCGTAATATTGTCGTATGAAATTCAATTCAATTGTGGAATGTTATTTGCAAGAGAAACAGACACGTAACCCGATGGCACTGACGCCATTAAAACAGAATAATGAAACACCTGCGGTTTTCACCGTCTACACGGATGCTGAATCACTAGAAACAGTTCAACCTCTTTTCCGCTTTGTAATGTTCAGAACTTGACTTAAACGACGTAAAGTACAAAGAGATTTACGGGTTATGAAGTTTCGGGAAATAGCAATTCATGCAGTGTTTTATGACAAAGACAACGCCTTTGTGAGGGTTGATTATGAATAATTAATTATATTAATAATCTAAATCAAGTGAAACTTGAAGTAATGAATAATAATAACAAAGAAAATGTTTGGTATTGTCAGAGATAAGTAATATATTGTCTTTAGTATAAAAGTATCTTCACGCCTACATCCCTGAAGAGGTAGGCAGAGGCACAACCAGGGCACCCACGACTAACCGAAGACACTAAGTCCCACCATGTGATAGGTGGCAAGCCTATCGCAAACCGAGCACATATCCAATCCCGAGCAACACTTTTTTGTTTTGAGCATTTTCGTTTTTGTTGCCCGACCCGGGAATCGAACCCGGGACCTCATGAAGTCAAGTCCAACACCTGGGTCAGAGGTGGCTAGAGGCCAGACCACAGAGGTGAATTAAAAAAATATTACAGATATCTTTCTACTAAAGTACTAGTACCGTCCTATTAACAAATACGGACAGATATTATAGTCTGTAAC
>NJDC01017418.1:9123-24961 GCA_002245475.1 Calephelis virginiensis
ACTTAGACAGTACTACTATTTAAATTCTACACTTTTTACACTTTATACTTTTATTTTTAAATTGGCTGACCTAATCTAAATTTAAGCCAAATCATTAATTATGTGTAATAACAACTCTATATAGATATCTTTAAGGAACATTCGGATTTTCCGAAGCTTGACGAATATAGCCGAAGCACATAGTTTAAATAGTACTACTGTAGGTACATAGTTCTATATTGTTGGTTGTGTGTAAGAAACCGCATATTTGTGATAAGACCACCTGTTGTACTTCAGGTGTACTTTTTTTAAGATCTGATGTATATTTCTTGTTGATGGTATACAGTAAAGAATATTTGTATTGTATTGTATTGTACTGTAATCTTTCGTTTCCATTACTAATAATAAAATATTACTTTATTTTATTGAAGATTTAATTTAAGGTGTAAGATATTTTATTATCTGGGTAAATCTTTCGTTTCTATTACTAATAATGAAATATATATACAAAAATATTGACCCGCGATAAATACCATACCTACCATCAAAGAAAATTTGGTGAATATCCGTTTAGTCGTTTTTGCATTAAAAATGAACAGACAAACGGACAAAAAATTAATAACCCTGGTATTTGGAACCTAGAAACCCACTTTTTAAAAAATAACAATCACAATCGGCACGATATTGGCTACATACATATATATGTTCACGCCAAGTCCCTTTTGCGTTAGCCAGAGAGTATTGAGTGCCGAACTTCACGATCCTGACAAACATGTCTGGCTTCCTTTACATTAATTACCCTTTTCAAACAAACACGCCAGTTTCCGTGCTTCGTGACACCACCCTCAGATAATATCCGAGCGATCTGATCGTGGTATGTCACTCTTGGTCTCCCCGGGTACCAACATCCATCCACATTCACATTGGATATCATCATCGACTATATTTTTTTTAAGAACCACCTCTTTTTTAAAGTCGGTTAAAATGTATGAACTGTCCTTATCTGCAAGGAAACTATTGTGAACATACACATACGCTAAACAATCTACCCTTTGATGTGGTTAGCATTTGAAATTTCATACCTACATGTTGTACGGAATTATAGAACCAAGTAGGTACTTCAGAAAACTATGTGACGCTAAGTAGCTATTTTCACCCATAAATACGTGCTTAAAGTTTATTTTAGCAAGTTCAGTCAGCTCGAGTTAACTAAGAAATAATTTACATTTTTTTTTAAGAAATAAAAAAACCTCACAGACTAGATTATAACTTTCACCCTATTGGCTCTAGTTGAAAAATGTTCTTCTTTGCAGATCAAATTCACATCTATTGTCTTTTTTTTGTATTTAAATTTTAACACTTTTTCGTTCATGACATCAAATTACAAATTTTTAAAGTACAAAATAACACACCTGAGACAGGATTTCAGGTTGCACTCTTTCGTTTCTCAATGACAATTAATGCTATTTGAGGTACCGAATAAACTTCTTTCATTCATCAACTATGGTGAAAGTAACTACAAACGTAATAGGTAAAAAAAGGAATTAACAATTTCACCACAAGTTTGAGTATCTACTTGGTAGCTCTAACGGTTATAGTTGTATATTTAAGGGTTTTTTCGCAATAGTCTGTCTTAAAACTGTTGTGACTTCAGTCTAAGCATTTACATTACTATAAAATATACATATGCTCACACACACATAGTAATATATATAATCTACAGATTATATATATATATATAAAGACTACAGTCTAAGCATTTACATTACTATAAAATATACATATGATCACACACACATAGTAATATATATATTTATATATAATGTATGTATAATAACTATAATTGCCTCTGTGGTCTAGTGGTCCGGGTGTTGGACTAAATTGCATGAGGTCCCGGGTTCGAATCCCGGGTCGGCCAACAAAAATAAAATTGGATTTTTCCAATTTTCTAATTAAAAAAAATGTTGGTCGGGATTGGAAATGTGCCCGGTTGGCGATAGGCTTGCCACCTATCACATTGTGGGACTTGTGTCTTCGGCTAGTCGTGGGTGCCTTGGTTGTACCTCTGCCTACCTCTTCAGGGATATGGGCGTGAAGATACTTTTTAATAACTATATTATACTAAGTATTACATATTACTGAATGCTATTTAAACCAAACCAAAACTAATCAAATGACAACACAAAGTGACAGTTCAAAATTCAGCTCGAAATATTTACGCAAGTGAAATAACAAACTTATCCCGGTGAATATTTTAAACAACTAGAAAACCTTAGGTACCTTTAACTGAAAAAAAATCTTAGCATTAAAAGCCATTCAAACAATAGATTTAGATACATCTTAAATCTATGATTTAAGCCAAACAAAACTTTGAACTAATCAAATAACAACATGAAGTAACAGCTCACAATTCAGTTCGAAATATTTACGCAGTGGAATAACGCACTTATCTTGGTGTAAATTTTAAACAACTAGAAAACCTTAGGTAGCTTTAAGTGAAGAAAAAATCTTAGCATTAAAAGCCAATCAAACAATAGATTTAGATACATCCTAAATCTATGATTCAAGCCAAACAAAACTTTGAACTAATCAAATAACAACATGAAGTAACAGTTCACAATTCAGTTCGAAACATTTACGCAGTGGAATAACACACTTATCTTGGTGTAAATTTTAAACAACTAGAAAACCTTAGGTAGCTTTAACCGAAGAAAAAATCTTAGCATTAAACGCCAATCAAACAATAGATTTAGATACATCCTAAATCTATGATTCAAGCCAAACAAAACTTTGAACTAATCAAATAACAACATGAAGTAACAGTTCACAATTCAGTTCGAAATATTTACGCAATGGAATAACACACTTATCTTGGTGTAAATTTTAAACAACTAGAAAACCTTAGGTACCTTTAACTGAAGAAAAAATCTTAGTATTAAAAGCCATTCAAACAATATATTTAGATACATCTTAAATCTATGATTTAAGCCAAACAAAACTTTGAACTAATCAAATAACAACATGAAGTAACAGTTCACAATTCAGTTCGAAATATTTACGCAGTGGAGTAACACACTTATCTTGGTGTAAATTTTGAACAACTAGAAAACCTTAGGTACCTTTAACTGAAAAAAAATCTTAGCATTAAAAGCCATTCAAACAATAGATTTAGATACAGCCTAAATCTATGATTTAAACCAACCGAACTTTGAACTAATCAAATAACAACATGAAGTGGCAGTTCAAAATTCAGCTCGAAATATTTACGCAGTGAAATACCAAACTTATCCCGATGTTAATTCAAAATAACTGGAAAACCGCGTCAAAGCGAGGGCCTTGTTAAGTATGAATAGTAATTAAACGTTAGAGATTGCAGGAATCGCTTAATTAAACTGTAATTAGATTATAAATGGTGACCTCGGACGGCACTAAGTTGGGACTGTAATTTTATGCACACAAGCCCCAAGGGTCCACAAACATGAATATTATCACTTCGCCGCGACACTTGTGGTGCGTGTATGAGCTTGAATTATGTAGTTACATGGATATATAGCTACTGGATGTTTTATTTTTAAATTTTTATATTTTTATGATAAGAGACAAACGCGTTATGTTAGGCCTATAGTGTAAGTTTAACGCCCGTCACATTTCGACCCAGAGGGTAGGGTCCCCTCCGGGTTGGAAAGTGACAGAGTCATTATGGCGGCAGGAATAGGTAGGGCGGTGGACTTTTACCCGGACAAGTTGCTGCACAGCATTCTACTACCAGTGGTCTTGTTAGTAATGACCTATATCTTAACCTGTACTGACTTCTTACGAGCTGCCTAAAATCACTACTAAATACAATATGATCTTATAAACTATATCACTACGTAGTAACAAAGATACTTTTTTGCTGTTTGTCCCTATGTATCCTTCTGATTGTGATGCGTTTTTTTAATATACATAGATAAATATATACAATAATTCATGAAGAAGGCTAAATTGTATATTAACATAGAAGTTTATCCAACCGTGCGAAGCTGGGATGGCTGAATTATGAATAATGAATGTATATGTATGTACGTGCATAGCTTCCGACCGACCGAATCGATCTCGATTTGGTTAATTTTGGTTTTAAATTAATTGTGGAAACCCAGAGAAGGTTTTTATAGATAAAACAAAATGGCGTAAACTGCGAAAATACTAGGAGAAATAGCATTCTCATAGAAAATAAATACGTGAAACCATGTCTGAATATATTTAGAACAGATTTAAATATATTTCTTTTTTATGTTAAGTGATCGTGTATAAGCAGACGCACTTTTGATGGTAGGGGAATCATATCCTGCGAATAGAGATTTAAGTAATTCTAATAAATAATGGTTTAAAGTAAGAAAATAAAAAAAAATATAACCCGACAAAACCTACACGTATTCTATCTAAAAATCATCTCGATCACACCAGCTTTACGTATACAAAAACTAAAAAATCCGCATAGGAATCGGTTTATCCGTTCAAAAGGTATAATTTTACAAACACACACACACACACACACACACACACACACACATACACACACACACACACACACAAACAAACAGACACACAGACATACACACACATACTTCAACTTCACTTCAAAATTATAAAACCCCTCTTTTTCGTCTGGGATTAAAAATGCCTCACCCTAGCTATTCTAGAAAACAATGATCTATTTAAACCAAAAATAGATTTATAGAATTACTTGAGTAGGTAGCTTTAAGTACCGGGATACACATTCTACGATGGCAGTTGAATTAGCCCGTGTACACACTGCCGCCAAACCTAATTGAGATATTGATTTATCTTTGTTATTTTAGGATTAACACGACTGTCAGCTTTCAATTTCTCTTCATGTTACGCAAAGCTTATGTAACAATACCTATTGTACTTGTTGATTAGTTATAATATAAATTGTCGTTTGTTAACTGACTTTGAAGAAAAGAGAAAGTCTGTTTGTATTTTTGTCTATGTAATACATAAATAAATATCCCTTGTACAAGTTACACAAATTGAATCTAACACCAAAGTGAGCAAATTTTATGCTTGTATTAAGGGTGTTAGTCAACGATACAATATCGTAGAGATACTTGAATAGATACCAAAGCAAATTTTACATACATCCCGATCCGGAAATGCAGACATCTAAATGTTGATCACACGAATGCATGCCCCCGTCGAGTATCGAACCCGAGCCTCGCGGTTGGTTAGTGAAGCTAAGCATGTACGCTAGCCTCTCGACCAACGAGGCGGTCATTCTATGTTCATTATTCGATTTCTCTGTCATTTATAATCCAACATTAACCATACTAGAGTCAACTTCCGGTGTGGTCCCAAGTAACCAAGTCTGTATGTTAAATTCGAATCTCAGAAAAATCGAGAAAACATTCAATTTTGGTGTAATTAGATGACTTATTTATTGAAATTGAAGTCGGTTTTTTGTAGTTCTATCTCGGTTAAATTTTATTTAAATGACTTATTTTTTGAAAATGAAGTCCGTTTTTGGTAGTGCTATATCGCTTAAATTTTATTTAAATGACTTATTTTTTGAAAATGAAGTCCGTTTTTGGTAGTGCTATATCGCTTAAATTTTATTTAAATGACTTGTTTTTTGAAAATGAAGTCCGTTTTTGTTAGTGCTATATCGCTTAAATTTTAAAAAGTGAGATAAACATTTATTCATATGAATTACTTATCATTTTTATTAAAATTTGCATATGTTTTAGACATATTTGATATTTTACATCGTCGGCGCTTGGTAAAACTTCCAAATATTCATATTTTTAAAGAAAGAAACACTTGTACTGTTTTACTTATCACTTATAATTTATTAGGTTCTTTGTAATTAGTAGCCTACCGGTTTCGCTTATGCAGCAAAATGATGCTGTATAAGCGAAACCGGTAGGCTACTAATTACAAAGTACCTAATAAATTATAAGTGATAAGTAAAACAGTACAAGTGTTTCTTTCTTTAAAAATATGTATGTTTTAGACAACTATCTATTGCACGCAGTTTTGCCTGCACATTAAAGTTGTTTTGCTCTCCCTTTTCCTTATCCTTGAACCTGTTGAGATAATTATAAGGATAAATAAATAATGTATGTCCTATTACTACTTATTTACTACTATACTAAATTACATTAAATCGGTTTAGGTTTTTACCTGATTTGAAAACTTATACTTGGTTGGGATTCATTCTTACAAATAATAACCGTGTCAGAAGATATTCTTTTGAACCTTCCTGCTTTATTAATCTTGTGCCAAATGCCTAGTTTTTTATTTAAGTTTGTCATACAATAGAACATTTACAAAACAAAATACCTTAGACACAAAAGCAATGATACATTATTAAAAAAAAGGTTTTAAAGCCCAAATGGATTTTCATTTAGCTGGCAGACGAGTTATATGGTAGGAATCTTGCACATAAGCACCAAAGATGTGCATTAGTTTTATTTTCTTTCATTTAATTTTAAACTATACTAAAGAGTTAAGTTTCTTGCGTAAAAAGGTTTACCGGCTACCATTGATGAGCTTTGACACTATTAGGACCGAAAAAATGAGGAGGTGAAGAGCTAGTCATGTTTAATGTAATGTCTTGGCGGTACAGTTCTGTTTGTGTCGTCTGGATTAACAGCATCACTTTACTTATTCCTGTCTCTTCATTACTCCATTCTAACTTTAGTGCTCGCCATTAATGCATTCCATGCGAAGAGTTCGTTACACTTTTGTTGACGGAAGACCACGTCCCACAGCGTTTGTGGTGCATATACAGAGTAATTGGTAACTAGACAGGATCCTTTCAAAGGGCTATATGGAAGGTCATTTGCTTACATTTCGATCCCAGTATTGGGTATCCAAAAGTGGACCAGGTTTGAAGCTATTTATTTTTTCGTTTTTTTAGAAAATTCAGTTTTCCTCTTTTAAAAATTGATAACAAAAACCCAGATTTTCGTTTTAATCACAATTTTAGAAAGGCTACATTCCACTTAACTAAAAATAATAAAATCGTATTATTCTGTATTCAAACGCACACGCTATACTTTAAAAAAAAAAAGTATCTTCACACCCTTATCCCCGAAGAGGTAGGCAGAGGCACAAACAGGGTACCCACGACTAGCCAAAGATACTAAGTCCCACTATACTTTAAAAAAGTTGTTTTTGTTTTTTAGAAATTGTATTCAAAAGTACTCAAAAAAATACAAATGTATTTAGTCTTCATATTATTTATAACTAAACAATGAGTGAGGGCAAGATGAAAAGGATCCGTTCCAATTACTAATAGCCCTGTATATGAACGTTTGCCTGTTAGCCTGTGGAGAGATGTTTCATTGCTGATCTAAATTTTCTTTTGCATGATAGTGGAAGGCAAACAAGCAAACAGATTTCCTGATGGTAAACGCCTAGAGATACCAAAGGTGGTAATGGTGCCTTGCCAAACTTAAGCCGAGATGTTAGGCCTCGAGCAAAAGAAAGTTTACCGGCTACCTTACCCTCGGAACCGGACGCGTCAACGGCAAGCGCTGACGTTATGGCAGCAGGAATAGGTAATGCGGTGGTACCCATCCGTCGAATCGCTGCGAAACTCTACCATCGAGTCATATGTCACGGTGCTAGTGATGGTAAACCTGTTCTCACCTTTTACGAGCTGCCCGGCACATAAAGGCAGATGGTCTATTCTGCCCGGACAAACAAGGGGAAGTGCACTTATAATAAAAAAAGAATGTTGAAAAATACAATATCATACCTTTGCGGCCGGATTTAAAGTAAAACGTTCCAAAAACGTAAAATTATATAAATTAAACATTACTCTCTGTTTATTTACCTAATATTTCGTTTATGCAAATAGAATAATAGCAAAGTCATAGCAGTAGAAATATAAAAGAAAAGCTTATCTCCAAAATGAGATTTCGGGAGACAGTGAAAAATTGAGATAGATAAGACACAGTGTTCAAGTAAAATAATGCTGGTATAGATATTCCATTTTTTATAACTGAGGATTTATTACGATTACCCTTTAGTATAGCTTATGGTCAAGGTCGGACTAAGCAGGCCCGGAAAGATTTATTTTTGGATTTGATAAAGGCACTGCATCCGTTTAAGCATCTGCACAATAACAACATTAACTGTAACATTTTCTTTAAAACTTTAAGTGACAATAGGTATAATATTCTTAGTAGATAAACATACAACCTTCGCTTTTTTGTTAAGCTAATAATCAAGCGAAGTAAAATTGCAAAAACTGACTCCGACTATTTCATTGGGCACCACGTCGCGATTTGATAGCTCTTCTTTCGGAAGACAGCAAATACTTCTGAAAAGGTCCCAAATAAATTATATCAACACCCTACTAGTCGCTTATGAGTTTCACTTCATAATATATAAATTTTTCAGAGATGATTACTTCAAAATAAGTGAAAAATTTATGCATTATAAAGTATAACTCAAAAACCACTAATCGGATAGTGAAACTAATATGGGACAACCTCAGAATCATGACCGAAGTATCTTTCTAAAAAAGAACCATTAAAACCGGTTGGCTATTGGTCGAGTAATAACTTAACAAACATACAAAAAACATTATTCTATTTATCCTCCTTATTTTTTTTAACTCGGTTAAAAAAGAAACAATCCTCCCATACATTGTTTGTTTTTGTAAGAGTTTTCATAATAATGTCGCCAAATTTTAAGTTTTCAAAAAATCGTTAACTATTTATACACTTGAATCTTCCTCGGGAATCGCTCCTTCTGTCAATGGAAACCATCTGAAAATGTGTTAAGTAGTTTTTTAGTTTATCGCGACTTATTAAATTGTTTAAAGAATGTTTATATCGCGAATAGAGCGGCAGACGAGGCCGAAGAACTTTGTTTTTATTATGTTTTGATGGATAACAATCAATAGGTATTTAAGTGAGGTTTCCATAAAGCTATTTATTTGTGTCAAATATCATTTCAAATAATCTTAAGGAAATTTATGTAAATCTCAAAACCAATGTAAGATTGTAATCCCATTTTAGCTAAATTTTATTACAAAGCAAATTTATTTACTAGTTCCCAACAATGTTTTGATTAAAGTTTAATATTGCCGCCAGAGGCTCATGCAAGACGAATTTGTTTGAATTTAAGACTAATTAACTTTTAATTACTTACACGCCTCTGTGGTCTAGCGGTCCGGGTGTTGGACTTGACTGCATGAGGTCCCGGGTTTTTTTTCCAATTGGATTTTTCCAATTTTCTAATAAAAAAAATGTTGGTCGGGGTTGGAAATGTGCCCGGTTGGCGATAGGCTTGTCACCTATCACATTGTGGGACTTAGTGTCTTCGGCTAGTCGTAGGTGCCTTGGTTGTACCTCTGCCTACCTCTTCGGGGATATGGGCGTGAAGATACACTGGATACTTACTGTTTGAAGTAACAACTTCTTATAGGATGGTAAACCGCTTTGTTACCACCACTACCCACAACCACACGGATTAAAACGTTGGTTTACATCCGTGTAAAACAAGATTTAATGCAAATTTTGATTCGTTTAAAAAAATGTTTCCACCAAGGTCATCTTTTGGAAGGCGCGATCAGGGCGTGATTACAAGCGTCTGGATGATGCTTTATGTCGACAATATTTCTAGATTAGTTTGTCACTTCTGTTGGGAGTCACATTTTTTGGAGTCCTTGGATTCAGCAGGATACTTATTTGTTTGAAGAAGCTCTTTATATGGTATTGTTAATTGTATTTATAATTCCGTTATAAGTTTGCCTGGAAGAGATTACTGATTTGCCGCTTGCAAACCGCCTTTGTGTGCTTCTTAGGTTTCAACAATTTATTTTTAGTGTATCTATTTTCTTTGCATTTGGTGTACGTGGGTGGGTAAAAGTTATTTATATTCTCTCACGAGAAGGTTCTCGATTGTACAGTTTTCGGAGTTTAGTTGTAGGAGTTTTTCCCATATTAACTGAACTGGTGGAACGAAGTTTTCCAAATGCTTTAGTCCTTGTTACCTCTTTGAGATAGAAGTGAAAATATATTCAATATCCATATCACCGAAGACGTAGACAGAGGTAAAACTAGGGCATCCTCGACTAGGGGTTATCTTATCCTCTATCTCTTATCTAAATCACGTAAAAAATAATTTCTATTTCTCTTGGTAATCGCATTACGCGTGATTGTAGTTTTTTTTTTTGAGATTGTAGTTTTAGATTCCGATCCGGTGGTAGTTTATAAAAATGTCGACACGCACAAATGCCACTTGTATGGTTCAAGTGAATAAAGATTATTCTGATTCTGATTGTGATTCTGATTCTGAATATTATTATCATTAAAAAATTTGTAATTTAGCGGAAAATTATTTACATAACTGGTTACTTACATGTTTATTTACATAACCTAACCGGATGGACCAATTATGATAATTTTTTTTTGTTTTGTTAGATAACGTCAGTAGAAGGTTCTTACGAAGAAAAATCAGGAAATTTGCAGGGAAATTCAATGATTTAATCCTTATAAACTGTTAGTAAGTAGCTATTAATATCAAGCGATACGAAGTTCGCCATGTCGGCTAGTTAATATATAAAACGCCATCTTTCGAAACCGAATTCACTCACCAAAGCTTAAAAACTACATTCGGGTTGTACTCCATAAGCAAAAATATTTTATAATGTATGTCTTTAATACCTTAATCGTAAACAGTATAGACAGTGTATATTTTTTAATAATCAGGAAATCCTTCCTCTTCTAAAAAAGGTTTGCCTTTCAACTTTACAAGAAAAGTGAAAATTGTGGAGTTAAGAAAGAAAAAAAAATTATAAAAATCCTATTAATATTATAAATGCGAAAGTTTATAAGTATGGATGTATGGATGTTTGTTACTCTTTCACGCTCGAATGGCTGAACGGATTTGTCTGAAATTTGGAAGACAGATAGATTGTGACCTGGATTAACATATAGGCTATTTTTAATCCCGATCGCACACCGGGTTTCTGTGAAAACGCGGGCGAAGCCGCAGGTAGCAGCTAGTAATATAATATAATCGAAGGGAGGTTCTCTACATTTTAAAATTCAACACAATAGTATTACTATTGAAAGTTAACACAATCGTTTTAGTCGAAATAACAAACAAAGTAAGCAAAATTTTGTTATGGGCGGTTATCAACAATACTATTATGTACTTCGATACCAGAATAAATTTAGAAAAACAACCGCACCCCGTAATATATGCGTCTAGATGCCTGTGCCTTCCCCCTCGGGAATCAAACACAAGCCTTGTGGTTAGTTGGCGGAAGTAGGCGGGTACAATAACCCCTCGCCCAACGAGGCAGTCAAATGTTCTAGGGAAGATTTTCTCGTTTAACAAACAACCATAAAAAAGTCGTCTAACATCCAAATAAGCATTTAAACTTAACGGTCCATGACGCGAATGATTTAAATTTTTACAAAATTCCGATTCCGATCGTTTTTTTTTCATTCAAACGGTACTTTTACGAAGGTAATTGAAATTGCTTTTATTATATTACATTGGAGTTGAATTAAATTAGTATTGCTTCTAGCTTCTTATCTTTTATACTTTTAAGACTAGGATTTTGCATGTTACACCTTCCAAACTGCAAGAGGTTTTATTAATGAGTATTTCGTTGGTAGTGTCTCAATATATTTTCAATTTAAAAAGTGATCACTTTGGTTCCAAAATAACATTCAAGTCACATTAGAGTTGCAGCAATTTTAATTGAAATAGCAAAAAAAAATTAAAATTAAAATTGATGAAATTGAGCATTTGGATTATAAATTTTAGTAACAAATTTTTATACATATTTTTAAATATTATATAATAATATTATCAGAATAGATAATTTTAAAGAAATGTCTTCCTTCCAAGAAACCTGTCACAAAACATAAAACTCTAAGACAATTGTCGCAAACAGTTATGAAAAAAAAACAAATTTCTTATTACAAAAACATTATACGTTCGATTTCGATGGTTTAATAGACATGTTTTATGTAATTATCAATTGTTCTATACTGATAACAATAAAAAAAATCTGATTGACATATTTATTTCATCCGAGACATATTAGTCATGTATTATATTTTTAAATAAAAAACACTTGTACTGCTTTACGTATCACTTATAATTTATTATTTTGTAAATAGCCTACCGGTTTCGCTTATACAGCATCAGTAGGGCAAAAATTTAAACTACTAAAACACATTATTACTATATTATTACTAAAATAAACGAAATAAAATACATTATTATTGTTTATTTGACACGCTTACCTATAATAAAAAAACTGTTGCTATTTCAGATATTTCCTGTACCGATAAAAATATTAACTTCACAGATTCTATTTTACTTCACCATTTAGCTGACAAAGTCATATAGGTCCCAATGACGCTGGAGTGACTATACATTTAGCAGCCTAAGCTTCCACCCACTATAAACACCCAACGATTGAAATTTATCCGGCGACCACGTGGATCTAGTGGTGTTAGAATACACACTTAACATCATAGGCAATTCGTTAAAGCCCGGTGAAGTTGCAAAAAAACGAGAGATTAGCAAGTATTTAGGCATTCAAAAAAAGGCCACTCGTGAGGCACGGGCTCGTTCCTAAGAGGGTTAAAAGTTGTAAAATTAACAAAAATGACTATCTTGGTAATATGATACATTCATTCTGGTATATGAGGAACTTGTATTAATATATTTTACCAACTTGTATATTGAGTCCAGTTATATTTATTACAGTGTTGCCAGATCGGATTTTAAAAAAGGTGTAGGTTAGAGTAGAAAATTACGTAGAAATGGTAAAATTTCCACAAAGAAAATACGTAGACGTAGAATCTACGTACTTTTTCTTGAGTAAAATGAAGAGAGTAGGGTAGGTAAAAGTGACTGAAACGACAATTTATATAACCCTAAAAGTAGTAGACAGCAGACAAACAAAAAAAATACTGTTAGCAAACAAAAAATCTATGAATTACCACTAGTTTGGTACTTTCAGAGTCATTATCAATTTATTTCAATTAATAATTTTTATTATCATATTCATACAAATAAAAAATATATTATAATCTTTAATATGTTAGCGTGTCAGTGTGAAGCGTGTTTCTTTTGTTAGTTTTAAGAAGTTGAATAATATCGAAACTAAACAACTTCTGCGAAATCAATTTAATAAAATGTTTAGTTTTCGGCAACCGGTCGTTTTTTTATTCTTCGTCCGAAAAAAAAATTGTAGTAGTTGTTGTTTAATTTTATCCCAGTCGGGGAAAGGCAAAGGATCTGAGACCATACAGCCACGTCTTCCGTATAAACAAAAATTGTCTTGTTATATATTTTTAATTCGTTTTATCAAATATCATTTATTACAGTCATTAGTCATAATAAAAAGTCTTGTCAGGGGTTGAGTGAAGCGGTGGTCACTTTAGTACTCAAGCTCATTTTGTGAGCATATTTCTCATATTTTTTTATAATTATTTCACCTGTGCACTTGAACTGACCAAAACTGAACTAATTACCACCCAAAATAATCAATTTTACTAATAATTGATACGAAGTTCATTAATGTCGAGAAAAAATACGTCCAGCTTTCACGATGGCGCCAAAATCATATATTTTTTAGTTTAAAATTCATTTTGACGTCAAGACGTTTCGTTTTACACAGTCACGTTATATTTCAAATTTTATATAACCAATGTGACTTGTGTCATGTCATGCGCGACATGTTGAATGGCGAGGTGTATGAAACATTTAACTGACATTGGCTAAACAAGTCGTGAAAAACGATTGAAAGCCATATTTATAAAAGAAGAAGTATGAAACGAAAAGTTTATCAACTTTTTTCGGGAAATTAAAGAAATTATGCCCATTTAGTATATTTTGCTAATTTAAACAACTTTGATAGAAAATACGTAGAATCAGGGACTAAAGTTCGTAGGTTTGCAAATAGGGCTTAAAATACGTAGATCTACGTAAAAAGACGTAGAGTTGGCAACGCTGATTTATTACTTGTTCAGATACCTGCATTCATCAGAAAAAATACGTAAATCAGTGCAGAAAACAATACACTTTTAGGGACAATCGTGTAAATTCCAATCGTTTTTTCATTAACGAATAACATTGTATGTAAATGAAATTACGTTTTTTTACATCCGAATTGCTCGAATTGGATTTTACCGATACATAACAATATATTTAACACTTAAAACCTTTGGATGATAGTTTGATTACAGATAAAACTTTAGATTCAAGTTGTTATTAATTGACGCTGAAAATCTTTGTTTGAATTGATTTTTTTTGTGTGATTATTACTCACGTAGTAATCCACTCCTGCAATAACTAACAAATTTTATTGGCTATTTTTTGGAAAGTTAGGTCATAATTCATTCATGAAAATGTATGGGTTATTAAGGTATACCTCAAAAACCACTAGTACGCTCTTGATAAAAAATATATGGAAAAAGAACCTCTCAAAAAAAAACCTCTGACTGCTGTTTTATTCATATTCACTATCTTTTCAAATCCCGGCAAAATGAGAAGGGCACTATATAATTTTCACTATACAATTTTCTGTGCGCGTGTGTGTGTGTGTGTGGATGCGATGGCGCGCACGTGCGCCCGTGTGTTGTCATTGGTATTTGTGTGCGGGTATGCGTGGAGTGTGTGTGTGTATGTGCACGCGCTTGTGTATGTGTGTGTGTGTGTCTAAGACATTATAATTTTGGAACAAGAGGACCGATTGCGATGCACATTTTTTAATTTGAAAGCTGACGTAATCGGTGTGCATTAGTTGATACATGTATGTTTTGTCGGTGCCAACTTAATGTCCTTTTGTTCCTACTATTATATTCCTTAAACTATGAATGTGTGAAAAATTTTGGCATTCACAAATATTCTTTCTCATATTCAAAAATAAATCTCTATTTCTTTTAGACATCGCATCACGCGTGAGCGGATGCGACGATTTCGGTAATCCTTTTAGGGTTCCACAGCCAAAGCCCAAAATACGTAATCCCTATAGGTTCGTCATGTCTGTCTGTCATTCTTTCCCTTGTAGGTCACAGCCATATTTTTGTGTTTTGTTAATTATTCTCAGGATAGGTACTTACAACAAAAAAAAACATTTTAATGCAAAGTCTGTCGGGTCAGCTAGTGCAAAAAGCTCTATAGCAAAACTACTATGACTACTATCGTACTACTTAAATTATACGCTTCGGCTATATACGCCAAGCTTCGGAAATCCGAATGTCTTTTAATAATCATTTCGCTTAACTTTAGAGTAGGTCAACCAATTTAAAAATAAAAGAAAAAAGTCTAAAAAGAGTAAAAAGTGTACAGCCGAAGCGCATAATTTAAATACTACTACTATACTTCAAGTTGAAACAACTAAATTAACTTCAAAAATAGTTGGTTCTAAGAAAACACCAGTTTTTCCATCAGTTAGCGGGCACTCAAGAAAATAGGTGCCTTATAACAACTTCCTACGCCTGTCATGTTCTGCTCACTGTAACTTTTACAATATCACAAGTTTACCCTGACTTTGCACTTTTATTGCGGAATATTAAAGTTAAAGTATGAATAAGATTCGATTGGAAGACTTGTATCTAAAATAACTTTGTATTTTTACTTGCGACTTTACTTGCATTGTTTTTTAACCTCCGATAGATGAGTGTTATAGGTTTCACGCGTCTGTGTGTGTTTGTCTTTTGCATATTCTGAGCAAGTAGATCGATTTCGATGTGGATTTTTGTGGCGTTATGGATAGGTGTTGTAGGCGAAACGTACGTCGAGTGCGATTTGGTGTTCTCTGTGGTGAGTGCTTCGACAAAGTTGGCGAAGGACGTGATAAGTGGTT
>NJDC01017418.1:25211-43690 GCA_002245475.1 Calephelis virginiensis
ACCCTGACTTTGCACTTTTATTGCGGAGTATTAAAGTTAAAGTATGAATAAGATTCGATTGGAAGACTTGTATCTAAAATAACTTTGTATTTTTACTTGCGACTTTACTTGCATTGTTTTATAACCTCCGATAGATGAGTGTTATAGGTTTCACGCGTCTGTGTGTTTGTCTTTTGCATATTCTGAGCAAGTAGATCGATTTCGATGTGGATTTTTGTGGCGTTATGGATAGGTTTTGTCGGGCTTACTATTTTTTTATTTAGAATATTATTGTTGTTGCCCATTGGTTGGAATTCGACCATAATAAATTTTAAAATAATATTTTATTGAATCAGGCGCTACTTTGCGGAAATCCACGATGTCTCGTGTGTCGTCGTTTGTACGGTACGGTCGAATTCCTGAGGATGCCTCGGTGTAGAGGCAAAAAGGTGTTCTCTGTGGTGAGTGCTTCGACAAAGTTGGCGAAAGACGTGACAAGTGGTTTTGTTTCCCGTGTTCGGACTCTATTTGTGATCTGGCCGCGGAGGTGGGAGGTGGGAACTTTAGGTAGGGTTGTCACATGTAAAGAACGTGACAATTTGTATTGTTTCCCGAGCTCTTCCTATATTCGTGTTCTGGTCGCGGAGGTGGGTGGTGGGAACGTCGTTAGGCTTGTCACATTCTGTGTCGTTTGGAGATTATTTGCCACAACGGTTACACTGCTTACGCGGAATTAGCAAAATAAAGGCTTATTTTACATCTTTTCAAAGAATAATCTTCAGTTATCAGTACTTATTTGTTTCCAAACTTTATGAATATAGTTTGTGCGTCATCTGTGATCTCTTATTGTTATCATCAATATATTTGTTTGGGTGTCAAATGCATGGTCGTATGTGTGATGTTATGTTTTTTTTATTTAATGCACTTAATGAACATTATTTTTGAAAAATTTTAGCGTTCTGCACTTCTCCTTTCTTTCTTTAGGTTTTGGCCTTCACGTTAGTATTTAGCCATTAGTCAAGTAGAAATTTACATCAAATTTTATATCAATTTTAATTAATTTTAATTTTTCATCAGTCATAAGTCGTCAGGAAGTGACGTCAGGCTCTTGGGTAAAATGGTGGCCTGTTTACTCAAGCTCATGAATGAGATTTGGCGGCAACGAGGAAATACACGATTTGCTAATTTCTTCATGATTATATCATTTGTGCACTTTCACTAAACAAAATTGTACAAAATGCCACCAAAATTGACTAATTTCACTCATTATTTACACGAAATTCAATAATTATGAAAAAACATCGACCATCTTTTCTCTCGATGGCGCCAAAACTCCCTGCACTTCTCCTACACATAAATTATAAGTGTGCCAAATTTCATACTCCTCCGTCCGAGCAATTTTCGTAAAAATGGTCCAAAAATTTTGCTTCGCGTATTAATACTATGATTTTTTGTATTGAGTTTTTATAGTTGCGCTTGCACTGCAACTATTTGAGCTATGATTACAATGATCGCGTGCTCCCGTTACACCTATTAGGAGATACGGGTGTGAATATTATAATTAAAGTGAAATTACTTTAAAACCTTAATCTCATTACTAAGTCACCTGGGTACATAATAAGTAGCATTTTTGAATATAACTTAAAAACTACTAGTCGGATCCTAAAAAATGTTTACGTCATTCCTTAGGAAAAAACAAACATCAAAATTCATTCGTTAATAGCCTCGACTATTACTGGGTAATATCAAAAAATATAGCGACGAGTTGATAACCTCATCCTTGAGAAGTAGGTTAAAAGTTTGATGAAGTTATTATTTACAACATTTGTTTTTACATATTGTTATTATATAATGTTGCATATATATCTACATATCTTCAAGCTAAGTAGCTTCTGGAATAAGCAGAGAGTAGTAGTAGTAGGTCTTGCCAGACCTGCTTGGCTTCCTCCACATTCACCTTTCCATACAAACCTGCCGGTTTCGGAGACTCTTGACAACACCCTCGGATAATATACAAACAATTAGATTTACACTTAACCTTTACATCACATCCTTTATCGCCTCTGTGGTCTAGCGGTCCGGGTGTTGGACTTGACTGCATGAGGTTCCGGGTTCGAATCCCGGGTCGACCAACATAAAGAAAATTGTATTTTTCCAATTTTCTAATTAAAAAATGTTAGTCGGGATTAGAAATGTGCCCGGTGCATTGGCGATAGGCTTGCCACCTATCACATTGTGGGACTTAGTATCTTCGGCTAGTCGTGGGTGCCTTGGTTGTACCTCTGCCTAACTCTTCGGGGATATGAGCGTGAAGATACTTTACTTTTTTTACTTTACATCACAAACAGACACTATTACGATTTTGTACGTAATTAATTAAAATTTAGTATTAATCGTGACCTCCACATTCAAATATTGACTTGTTTATTATCACACACGTTTTTTGTAGTCAACACTTGTACTTATCCACTATACACATATTGTTTATTATTACCTTATCCTCGCAAGATTCATCAAATGTACTTAATAGTCACAAACACTTCTTTCGACATGGTTCTTATAGTAGAAGATCCGAACCACATCGACCTACACTGAGCTGATAATAGAATGAAACATATTGTATGATTTTAGTGTATTAGCAAATATGTAAAAAAGGATTGCCTGAAATACCGTTGAAGAAGTTTTCACTTCAAAAAATCTTATTACCTTAAGATTACAACTTAATTTTTTTAAATAAAAAAAATCTGTCCAGGTTTTTTAGGCATCCTTTTATTTTATTCAACCCCTCAGCCCAGACCACTTCTTAATCGGCAGGCCTTTCACCGCTTTACCAACAGCAAACTATTGCGAAGAAAGCCCTAGCCATTTAAAATCTAGGCTAGGGCTAGCCATTTAAAATCTTACCGACGTCTCCAATAAGCCAGACAGTATTTTTGGAAACGCTGGTCTACAGAGTGCGTAGCAGACTTACAACAACGCATCAAATGGAAGAGTAGAGGCCGGGATTTAAAAATTGATAACCTGGTAATCGTCAAAGAACCAAATACCCCACCACTTTCTTGGCGCCTTGGTCGAGTCACCAAATTATTCCCCGGTCCGGATGGAGTATCCCGGGTGGCGGACATCAAAACGTACAGCGGGACAATCAGGCGAGCTGTTATATGGGATATTGAGGATCGTGTTTTAAAAAAGTATTTTATTAACACTGTAAAAATACACACAAGGAAATATATTTTAAGTCAAGTTTTACGACTGCCCAGCTTAGGATACAGAGAGAGAGTGCGTCGATTCATGATTATGATGGTCTGAACCCGGTTGCCTGAAGGGCTGACTAAGGGCTGACTAAGGGCTGATGTTGGCAATATACCATACATATTCTAATATACAACAGAGCGATAACTAGGCTTTGTGCTCTACTTCACGATGAACAAACATCGTCTTGAAAGCTTAAAAGCTTTCAATGGACGGGAGAATGTTCTCGCTTGATCGCTTCAGCCAACGGCTGGCTTTAGAAACCTCGTCATATGCAAATGACCAATGGCGACAATATATGTCTTGATGACGTCTTGGCCCAACGGTAAAGTAACCTTTGCCACACACACTACGCGACCGTCACCCATATTTTTAACATCATTTTTAATCAATTTATAATTTTAACTACTTGTGTTGGACAATCCCAAGTAGACATATTTTCAAACACCTACTGTTTATTCATTTAATTCTTCCAAAGTTGGTCCCAAGGCCAACACTATGCTCGCCTTTTACGAGCTCCCTGGCAGGAAGGCAGATGATCTATGCAGAAGGAGCCAGGATCAACACGGAGATAGTATGGGATAGTACTACTAATAAGTAGAAGATAGTATGGGTACTACTAATAAGTAGGATATTTTCTTCCTTAAGTTTTTCAACAGCTTTCCCGCTTCCTTAAGTTTTTCAGCTTGTACGTATACAAAAATCACTATGAGTTTTTTCACATTTTATTCAGTTCTTATTATTAATTCATGCAAAGTATTCATAAGTTTAAACCATATTATAGAGCCAGACTTACAAATAATTACGAGTCAGTGCACTGACGTCAAGAGCTTAATTTTCCTGAACTATGTATATACCAAAAACTGCCGTTTGTCGATACGGATAATCGTGATGGATACGACAGCGACGTCTAACCGATAGCTGGATGAAACTGTTTCTGGCCGGATCGTTTCGGATCGGAGCAGCTCATGCTTGTCAGAATCTGTTTAATAGACTTATGCGTAACTGGACATTTTAGAATTATTTAGACTGCACGAAGTTTGGACAACCCTTCGTGTGAATTTCTGTTATTATTTTTATATAAATTAATAATAATAATAAACAGTCCTGGCAAACTTACATAATTTGAAACTAAATCCAAAGTAAACAAATGGTAAGTTAATGATACTAATACGTAGACATATTAACATTACAAATTTAATAAACGACCAGACCCAAAGATGCACGTTAATGTTCATTACACAAATGTCTGTCTTCGTCGTGAATCGAACCCGAGCCTTGCGGCCCGCGGTTGGATTAAGGGTAAATGTGTAGTTTAAGCTTATGTTATTGATTGGTCACTTTTAAACAGCCTTTTTTTGAGTTCTGCAATTACTAAAAAACGTTTCCGTTAAAAATAATTAATTTGCATGATTATGGATTACATGGTTTTAAAATTTGTCTGACTCAAAATATAATTTGCCGATAGCATCCTGTCCACAAGGAGCGTTCACGCGCTTAGCCACTCGCGCGTAGCAATTTAGAAGGAGTCTCACAAAGAGCCACAAAGAGCGTTTTATGTGCGTACAGAGACGACCTTGAATACCTGTCGACGCGAATACAGCTGTTGTGTTGCGGCTTGATCGTTAATGCGAACGTATTAAACGAAAAGAAAGTAGAGGATTTAGTGTTCAAGCTCTACAAATTCGTACGTTTTAGAATTATAAAGACGCATACAAGCACCCAATAGAAAATATATGTGAACTTAATATTTTTTCTATTCCTTGGCCATTCTTTATAACTACATACATACATACATATCTTCAAGCCAAGTCCCTTACGAGGTAGGCAGAGAGTATCGAGTGCCAGACCTCACGATCCTGACAAACCTGTCTTGCTTCCTTCACATTCATAACCCTTTTCATACAAACACGCAGGTTTCGGAGACTCTTGACACCACCTTCGGATAATATCCGATTGATCTGATCGTGAAATGACAGCCTTGGTCTCCCCGGGTACCTACATCCATCCCACATTCGTATTGGATATCTGCTTTGTCAATCTTTCATCTGTCATTCTTTCCACATGACCGAACCAGCGGAGCATGCCCTTTCGCATTTTAACAACAACACTTTCTTTCAATCCCACTCTTTCTCGGATCTCACTGTTACGAATGCGGTCAGCGAGCGTTATATATAACTATTATCTTTATAACTACATTTACAAAAAGCTCCGTATCGATGTGATTGCGCTTCATTTTAAACAAAATATGTCCACACACCACGGACACGCATGTAGTGCTGAATACAAATGACACTTGAAGTGCTGATTATATTATATTCTCTTTTGTTCTACTTTGGTTCTATCCACATGTTCTGCTTATAAAAAATAAAAGCCAAAGAAATGTAGATCGAAAATGGAAACATGAAAAACTGACGAAAGGGAAGTTGTATTTGATTTTCAAAGTTTTATTGAGTTTTTATTACTTGCTATTTCAAATAACGTTTCCACACATTCATGTATGTATATATTATTACGCTGAGTCAGGCAGAGAGTCTCGAGTGCAAAATTTAAAGATTTCTTCATCTTGAAATTTTGCACTTTTGGTAGAGTGAAGCTGGGCAAGTCTGTAGGAACAGATCTGCCTAGTTTTCTTCATATTTCCCTTACACTTAATAATTATAGCTCAATTTACATTTGCCCTTTCACTCCTGTTCCACAGGGTTTAGATTAGCAGATTAAAATTTAGCAGGTAGGTAGTAGTTGGAAATTATTCACATTATTATTATTATTAATTATGTACAAGTAGTTTATCGGCCTGGTCTCGCTATGAGTTAGCTTGAAGGTTTTTAAAATTTAATACTTTAAATTAATTTATAATATGTTGTAAATTAATTTTTAAATTATTTTTTTTTAAATTTTACAACGTAAAGAAAATAGTTATATAGTAATACAAAAAAATTGAAACTGAAACTGAAATTATTCCCTGAATATTCCAAAATATCAAAAATGCACACGTTAATACCAAAGTTTTCACTTCTGCCAGCACTTTCGGAGTGCAACCCGTTGATTTTTTTTAAATGTCATTAAAGTACAAAATTGACTCTTCTACTGTTTTGTTTAAAAGCCTGTAGTTTGCTTACTTTGAGATTAGATTTAATTTGTGTAACTTTTCCAAGTATATATATCTGGTCATTTGTAATCATATACTTATTTGATTTTAATGGAACTCGAATAACATTTATACATTTTACATGAATTAAAAATGTAAAGATTTGAAATTTACTAATGGCATCGTTCGAGAAATAAAGAATCAAAAGGGAGTCCCAAAAGAACTACGTGAAATGTCGGAAATTCACTTCAGTTTTTCCTCATTTATGACAGACGAATTCGTTAAAATTTCAAGAGGCGAACCCCACATACTCGGTGTTATGATACATTGTCTTTTTAGGCTTGTACGAAGACATAAATGCATATTTTCATGAAATATGAAAACTCGAATTCATCGTTATTTAGCTTTTTCAAGCTGCGTTCATTTACGGAATAAAAAAAAACTTAATGCCCATATCGCCGTAGAGGTACAACTAGAGCACGAACTCTACTAGCCGAAGACAGTAAACCCCACAATGTGATAGGTGGCAGGCCTATCGCCAACCGGACACAATTTTTTTTATAGAAGAGGAGGCAAACAAGCAATTGGGTCACCTGATGGAAAGTGATCACCTCCGCCCACGGACATCCTCAACACCAGGTGTATCACAGATGCGTTGCCGACCTTTAAGGAACAAATCCAATCCTGGGCAACGTTTTTTTATTACAAAATTGAAAAACACATTTTATTTCTGTTGCCCAACCCCTGGATTGAATCCAAGACATCGTGGAGTCTAAGTTCACTAGACCACTACACCACAGAAGCGACAAACTTATGTATAAGTTTTGTTTAAACTGATTTAGGCGTTAAAGCATTCATCACAAAACAAACAAATAAAGTGATACTTTTGAGTAATGCTATTTTATTAAGGTATCAACAGGAATTTGGGGAAAAATAAAATGATGTTACTTTAAAAAACAATTCGTCATTCTTTCCAAAGGAGCATTTCTCCTTTTTACACTAACACATTATTTTAATCCCACTCTTTCTCGGGACTCATTGTTGCGAATGCAGTCAGCGAGCGTTACACCTCAGATTATCAGTAGAGATCTATAAAATTTGGCACACTTATAGTTTATGTGTAGGAGGAGTGCAGAACGCTAATATTTTTCAATGATAATGCTTATGAAGTACATTAAAACAATAAATAAAATATTACCGTAGTGTGGGTAATGCATTTGACACACACAAACAAATATATTGACGATAACGATAAAAGATCACAGATGGTGCACTAGGCTTGTAAACAAAAGTTTGTAAACAAAGTAGTTGGTCTTGAGAAATGAAGATGACATTGTTATCAACAAGATATGAAAATGTATTATGGTCGAATTTCGACCAACGGAGGACCACTACTTATTATTAATTACTAATTAGCTTAAAACATAAGCTATGTTTTACAAAATGTGTTGAAAATAGAAGAGTTTTCTAAGTTTAAATAAAAATTCAATAGTTTAATTGTCGGGTGAAGCAACGGACGATGGTTATATAATAGTAGCTGTATCCGCGATTTCTTTCGCTACTGTTTGCAGTAAATGCTAACTCTGTTTAGATAAGTATTAGTTATTATTATTATTTTAAATTACGTTAAATTTTATCTGGTTTCTTGACTTAGTGATAAATTCAAATGAAGATTATAGGTTATTTAAAAAAAACTAAATGAATGTTATTTTAAAGTTCTTCTGCGTAGACTATATTTTAGGTTTTGTTTTGTGATCTTACCTTAAAAGATAGACATATGCTGTTGCAGACTTTTTTTTAGGTCTTTTAAAGAGAAACAATTCTGTTATATAATATGTTTCTTGGAAACTTGAACCGCTTACGCTTCGCCCCTATTATTTTTAGCGTAATGATATATAGCCTATAGCTTTCCTTGGTAAATGGGCTATCTATCACTACAAGAATTTTTGAAATTGGATTGGGAGCTCTTCAGACAACCATATTAATTTTATCACGATTCAACTAGTGGTTTTTGAGTTATATAACAGTGTAAATATGTTTCACTTATTTTGGCATCGGCGAAAAATGTATTATTTAGTATAACTCAAAACTACTAGCAGGATGTTTATAAAATTTATGTGGGATCATTTCGAAATCATTTGCAATATACCGAAAATTAATTATGAAATTGTGACCTGGGGGCTGATTTCGTATCATTGTAGTGATTATCACTGGGTGAAATATACATCAAATAGCTATCAAATGACGTGTTTTATATTTGCTATATAAACACATCATTTTACAGATATTTGGTGTACACTTTACCTAGTGACTATCGCTAAAAAGATACGCAATAAGTACCAGGGCTTAACGAAATGGTTGGAGTCGGTTTTTTACAATTTTACTGTCTATTGATAATCATAATTTTGCATTTATAATATTAATATCGATTGCCTGATAATATCTTCTGCTAGCGACTGTCATCTTAACGCGGGCTGATAACTGGATTGAAACATATTCTTAGGAATCTCTCGATAATCCCAAAGACCATATACTTACTAATCTCTGATAATGCTGATAAAAAACATGAAACATACGACATGATATTGCTTTTGATTGTATCATTTTACGCAAACATTTTGTAATAATTTTCATAAATAAACTAGCTAGTCCAGCAAACTTCAAACTACTAACAGTTTATATGGATTTTCCCTGCAATTTTTCCAGTTTTTTTTTTCATAAGAACTTACTTCTGACAACACAACAAAAAAACAACAAGCAAAACTTGTCCATCTGTTCAGACGTGACGCGATGACCACGCGAAATGGTGAATCATTATTATATATACATATATAAAATTCTTGTGTCACAATGATCGTTCCCGTTCTCCTTCTAAACGGCTGGACCGATTCTCATGAAGTTTTGTGAGCATATTGAGTAGGACTGAGAATCGGTCAATATCTATTTTTCATACCCCTAAGTGATGAGGGTGACTGTGGGGGTGAGTTGTTATGATGTTACTTTTAAAGATAGATATATGCTTTTGCAGGCTTTTTTTAGAAATTTTAAAGAGAAACAATCTTGTCATATTTTATGTATTTGTGAAACTTGAACCGTTTACGCAACACACACAGCAGAAGCTATCAAGAAAAAAAATTAAACTGGTGCTTCGCTCCTATTGATCTTAGCGTAATAATAAAATATAGCGTATGGACTCCCTTGATAAATGGACTATCAAACACTACAAGAATTTTTCAAGTCGGACTGGGAGGTCCTGAGATAAGCGCGTTTAAGTAAACAAACAAATTCTTCTGCTTTATATTAGCGTAGATTTTTAATTGACTCCAAAAAAGAGGATTATCGATTGTATTTTTTTTTGTACGTTTGTTAGAAAATTACTCGGTCAATAGAAATCCGATTTCGATGGTTCTTTTTTTAGAAATATAGGTCATGATTTCGCAGTGCTACCATATAAATTTTGTCGCGATCCAACTAGTGCTTTTTGAGTTATATTTAACAGTGTACACATGTTTCAATTATTTTGAAGCATTACTCAACTACTAGCAGGATATTAATAAAATTTATGTGAGACCATTTCCGAATCTAAAAAATAACTATTAACGTCATTTGTCAGCTATTTGATGTACACTTTACCTAGTGGCTTTCACTATAAATCAGGCCCTGGTACTTAACAAAATAATTGGAGTCGGTTTTTGCAATTTTACTTCTCTTAACTGTGTACTAAATGTCAACCGAATCCTTTAAACACTTTAGCACTAATGATATTAGTTTTATTTGTAAGACAGAGTAATTGTGCTGCTCCTGAGGTTTAAGTTAGAAATAAACCAACCAGCGTAACTAATAAGAGCACGGTCTTTAAATATGATAGCCCTAAAGATACTGCAGAAGTGTAACCGGTTGGATTATTTTGTAAAATTCAAACGTGTTAAGTAGAACAGTGAACTCGTATTCTTACGTTTATGGTTATAATAGATAAGCGCGGTAAAGCTATTTTTATACAAATAACTATATTTTATAAATACTGGATACTATAGCTATATGTGTACTAAGAAGACCACAGGTGGTAAAATGCCCTGCTGCAGCTCGTCCAGGTAGGGATCCACCCAACGACATAATAACAGGGTCACGTTTTGGTCCAGAGGGTAATGTAGGCGATTTCCCCGTGTTGGTCCGGGCTCCTTTGCAGAATAGACCATCTACCTTCCTTGCCATGCAGCTCGTAAAAGGCGAGCATAGGCTTATCATCACTAACACCGTGATACCTGAATAGGTTGTCGAGTTTCGCAGCGACTCGCCCGGATTGGTACCATCGCATTACCTATTCCTGCCGCCATAACGTCATGACGTGTTCCGGTTCGGAGGGTAAGGTAGCCGGTAAACTTACTTTTGCTCGAGGCCTAACATCCCGACCTCAGGTTTGCAAAGCACCATTACCACCTTTAGCGTCTCTAGGCGGCGTGAATTTCTTACCATCAGGAAATCCGTCTGTTTTTTTGCCTTCCTATAACATTAAAAAAAACTTGCAGAATTGACTTAACATGTCGGCCACGAGACAGCGACGCACCCACAACATATACGGTGTCTACCCCTTAGCATTAGGAGAATTGTCTGCTTGTTCGCTATCTTACTACAAAAATTAAAAACGGCAAAATATCGCATTGCTTATAAGAAATTTAATCCGCGTGTTTTGCACGATAAACTTTTAAAGCACTTGTGATAAAAATGTACGATGTTATCTTTTGACATTCGTTAAAGTGTTATGAGACATAGAAGTAGCAGGATGTGGAAGATTTTTGGCATAATTCTTATATTGGGACATGCCCGGGCTGAAATAAGGTTAGATCCTTTGGTTAATACAAACCAAGGGCTAATAAAAGGCCTGCAAGCTGAAGATGGTGATTACTCTATGTTTCTTGGGATACCATTTGCAATAGTAAATGCAAGCAACCCATTTGGAGTGAGTTTTCTGGTATTTAAAACTCTCAGAGAGAAAAAATAAAGTAAATATTTTTAGGACCAGTGAGTTAAAGTGCATAATTTTTTAAAGAGCTTATTTTCAATTTCTAAATATCTACCTTACATTGGCTCCCCATAAGGCTATTTCTATTTGCGTATTTGCTGTATTTGACAAATAGCCTTCGAGTGTGTAGATTCTATTTGTCATAATTACTGCACTATTTAAATACGGCTTACCAAATGTCTGGTGATTTTAGAGCCACATCAAAGGAGACTGTTAACCATAGACTATATTAATATAGGCCACATATGGTTTTACACACAGCACTTAATAATAACATGTGTTTAAATAATAATGTCTATCTGTAAGTGTAAAGTTCATTTGTTATAAACGTAGTCTTTGATTTGGTACAGAAAATTTACTTTTTGGTAGCAAATAATAATGTCATTCATATTTATATATATATTACTAATAAACTTAACTCTGGTATAATTATTTGGTATTTGCCAGCATGTGTGAATGGTTGTTTTGCCTTTATACTCTTTCGTAAAGTATTTTGGCAAATATAACAAACACAAAAAGCCATATTTGGAGCCAATATCACGGTGTTATTTCCGAAATAAGCCGTATATTTTGGACGCTGTATTAGAAGATTACTGATTTTTTTAAGGCAAGGAATTTTGTTAAAGAGAATATTTTTTATTTGTAACAGTTAATAACAAATCATGGGGTACATAATTATATTGATAAAGATACATACCTATACAAAAATCCAAATTTTGTTAAAATTATAATTTATTGTTAGAATACGTCGTTAGGATATTTTTGCTTCTATTTCACAATTATTAGAAGTTAATTCTTTTTTTCAGGCTTCGTCTCCACACCCACAATTTGAAACTGTTTTTGAAGCTCATGATGACTCGGCAATATGTCCTCAAGTCGAAGAGTTTGAGAATACTATAGTTGGAACTTTAGACTGCTTACATCTTAATGTTTACGTGCCAAATTCAGCAACTTCAAGGAAGAAGTTACCTGTTCTTGTATGGATTTATGGTGGAGGATTTACCATTGGATTTGCTGGACGATATCTGTATGGCCCGAAATACCTTGTTCAACATGATGTGTTACTTGTCACTGTAAACTATAGAGTAGGTCCCTATGGATTTATGTGTCTTGACATACCAGAGGTTCCTGGAAATCAGGGACTTAAGGATCAATTACTGGCACTTAGATGGGTTAAAGAGAATATTGCTGCATTTGGAGGTGATGTTAATAAAATTACTATTATGGGAGAAAGTGCTGGTGCAGCATCAGTAGAATCTCACATTTACTCTAACCAGGAAAAACTTTTTGATAAAGCAATTATACAAAGTGGCTCGATTGCAAGTCCATGGGCAACAACAGATTCTGACAGCACAGTACCCTTAAGGTTAGCAGAAAAATTGGGATTTGCAACTGACGATTTATACTCTGCCTTGACTTTTCTTACTAACACTGACCCCAAGTTAGTTATCGGAGCTTCAGATAGTTTATCTTTAACATACAGGGTTTGTGTTGAAAAAGAGTTTGAAAATATTGAACAATTCATAACAGAACATCCAGAAAACTTGGATATTCCTAAAGCTGGAACAACTCCGATCTTATTGGGATACAATAGCCACGAATGGCTATTACAATATTTAAATTTGCCTCCAGATTTTTTTTCAAGTGTAAACATTTTTAATTATAATCTCAATTTGATTTTCGATTTGGGAGATAGTCTTAAAGAAATGGTGGATATTGTTCAACATTTTTATATAGGTGATGAGGATTTGAACGAAAATGTAAGATATGAACTAGCAGATTTTGATTCAGATTTTCTTTTTAATTACCCGGCACAAAGAAGCATCAGCAAGTTATTACAAAATGGAGCTCCAAGTATATATCATTACGTATTTTCGTACTCCGGCGGTAGAAATTTTGTGAAAAGTAGGAACAATATTACAGAAGGCGGTGCATTACACGCTGATGAAATAGGTTATCTATTTGACATATCATTTGAAAAAAGTAAACCATCGGTTGAAGATCAATTGGTCATTGATATGATCACAACGCTGTGGACCAATTTCGTAAAATTTGGGTAAGTAATAGTTATGTATATATTTACATACAAATCTTCACTTCAATTCCCTTTCAGGTTAGGCAGATGGTATGCCAAGTATCACTATCCTAGTCGACCTGCCTAGCTGTCTGTACATTTTAAATTCTTTGCATACAAACACGCTGCGTGTGGAGTCTCGTGACAACACCTTGGGTTAAACTCGAGCGTTTTGATCAACGGGCCTCCTCGAGTATCTACACACATCTCGAATGTGGATTTATATACATCCTCATTCGCATTGTATTTCTGCTTCCACTTTTTCCACTTATATTTAAACATGATTGTATAAATAAAACATGGCTATATTTTTGAGCTCTACACTAATCGAAATGCAAATATTGAGCAATGTTGAGAAAAACGATTATCTAGAAAGGGGATTACATTTAATTACAAATAAAACCAAAGTAAAATATAAAATACAAATAGCCAGAACACATGTAAGAGCATAAATCTACAGACAATTGAATGTTACTTATGTGTACTCGACACAAGATACAAAAGTTCTGCAATTACGTAACTAAACTGATGCCTCTGGCTTGCCTTCTTTGTTGCTATTTTTGATCTTTGCTAAAGGATTTTACCTGTTTAGATATTATGTTCATTTCTTTGTACTTAAGGTCTATGTCAACTAAAGGTATTAATACTACTTTAAAATCGTTTCTTACATTCATTTAGCTGTTTTTGAATTAGGATCAGCTAAAATGTCTTGCATTATTTCCTTGTCCCATCGGTTCAAGAGAAGTTGATAAAACATATTCTACTTTACTAATTCATTCTTGACATATTCCATATGCAAGTGTTGCATATTCTTACCAATATTGCAAGTATCGCAGTTCAGAGTGTTTGTATTATTTATGAAATATGTGTACCAAATAGCATGTTACATGATGTACATTATGTATCTTAGTTGTCTACTCAAACTGTAAAAGTGTACATAAAATGACGTCATTTGTGTTTGCTATCTCTATTGTATTTCTGTTGGTCACTGGAGATAGCAAATACAAAACACGTCATTTGAGAGCGATTCGATGTACACTCATCTATTTTGAGTTGGTAACTGAGTTACATAATCACCCCCCAGATCTCATTCTAAAGCCCTAAGTTAGGATACAACTTAGTTTTACATCGCTGTACCAGGTATAACGAATTAACTGATTGGATTGTCAAAACCAAATGCCATTCACCTTTCATTCATTTGTTTTCTTACATTAAGGCCATTCTGAGAAACTCGGACTTTTCAAGTTGGGTAAAATTCCAGAGAAACTTAAACTTTTGAAGTTGGGTAAAATTTTTAGTGAGAAGTGGCTGCATAAGGAGTCCTTTTCCTAACACACATCCTTGTTCCACTAACTTGTCAGCTTCTTTCTTACCCCATAAGCTAATATATCTCACATCAAGACTGGCTAACATAACATTTGTGCTTGCGACTCTCGCACACTAGTTTGGTAGATAGCCATGCTCAGTCAGCTAGAAAATTTAGTTTGGCATCTTGTGAACCTTTGATGATAAGAGCCTATAGACACGATAGATGTTGTAAGTACGCCGCTGTCGAGTTGCAAGGCTGTTAGACGAATCGTGCAAGTTTGGTAACTAGAACAATTTTTATCCAGATATTTGAACGAAATAATGGGACTTAAATGACTAACCCGTATTATTATATCCAATACATTGTGAGTTTCAATAGTAACTTTAGCTAATTGTGGGTTGTACATCTGCATACCTCTTCGGTGATGAAGATATTTCAATAGCACGTCTAGTCGTGGCAACAACTAGCCCGATTATGATAACATTAAAAAGGAAGCCAGCTTGGAATCATGACCTATATTTATAAAAAAAGCATTAAAATCGTTTGTATATTAGCAGAGTAATCGTGGTAGAAGCACAAGTTTTCTTCCTCCTACATTAGAGTCGGTTAAAATATAGGCAAAATGCTTATAAGATGCGAGCTACAGATAACTATATAATAAAGTTTTTTTACAATTCGTCCCAACTGCTACTGCCTTGCCTGTTTTTATCCTAATGACGTCGTCGTCACTGCTATGTTTTGGTTTGTATGTAAAATAGTCAGTAAACATCAGATACTTTCCATCTTAGCTATTGATAGCCATCATTCGTCAGATCATATCGTCCTCGCCACTCTCATGTTTCGGTTTGTAGGGAAAATAGCCGGTCAACATCAGAGATTTCACATTTTTGATGATGCATCGTTAGAACCTAAGTCTTTCCGACAGTAAGACTGTGGAAAGCTATCATTTAAAAATGTTTAGCAAAGATGTGTGATACATGTTTTTTTTTTCAGAAATCCTACGCCAGAAATAACTGAGTTGCTTCCTGTAAAATGGCTACCAGTTAGTGTTGATGAGCTCCATTATGTGGATATTAATTCTCAATTAACTGCTGGAAAGAGGCCTTACAATGCTAGGTCTTCGTTCTGGGACCTTTTCTTCGAGACTAATGGAAAATATCTTAAATATCGCAAGACTAGAAAATGATTGACTATTCTTTTATATTTAGTTTTAACTACCTAAACTTTTATCATCGTACTAATAAATATAGACTGTAGTAATCCCCACAGAGTACTCGTATAGTAATCGCCTCTGAGGATTAGCGGTCCGACTTTAATAAGTGAGGTCCTGGATTCGATTCCCGAGTCGGGCAACTAAAAGAAAATGTTTACTTCCAATTTTGTAATAAAAAGAAACGTTGCTGGGGATTTAACATTTGCCCGGTTGGTGATAGGCTAGCCACCTGTCACATTTTGTGACTTAGTGACTTTGAGTCGTGGGTGCCCTGGTTGCACCTCTGCCTGCCTCTTTGGTGATAAGTACGGGCGTAAACATACTTTTCTTATAATACTCCAAGGCTTAAACCGGTATTACAGTCTTTATTACACTGTGGCATACTAGCAACTTAACTTTACTTTTTGTTTATTAATAAAAGAGCATGAGTTATACTATTTAATTTTTAAAGAAAGAAAAAAGAAATTTTATTTCCAAAAACAATTATGAAACTTCAAATTTAAAGTGCTAATATTTTACAACAAATGTATTTTTAAGTCCAAGAGACTTCATAATATAAAAATAGATAAGTTTTATTTTTTTATTTTATTTAGGCACCCACACTCTCCCACCAGTTATGGTGTATGTATCATGGATATTAATACACGCACACACGTACACGTATCCTAAAACTGCTTTAAGCATAGGAACTCTGCCAATAATATTTACTTCTACTTCAATAAGTAAATGTATGTACTATATGTAATCTATGTACACTAAAACGAAGTATTTACCTCTATTTCTCGGAGCTTCTATCTACACATCCTTACTTGGCAATAGGACCACCTCGGATATACGGTCTTTCGAAAAACATATGTTCAAAATTGATGAAATCACCTCTGTGGTCTAGCGGTCCATCGTCGGACTTGACTTTTTGAGGTCCTGGGTTCAATCCCTGGATCAGGCAACTAAGAAACTAGAAATTGCGAATTTTAAAATAACGTTGCTCGGGATATGTGCTTGGTTGGCGATAGGCTTGCCACCTATAAATATCAATTCAATTTTGATATACTTTTTTTTTTAGAAAAATAGGTAATGATTTCGATGTGGTGATTTAGCATGATCCTGTAAGTGGTTGTTTGGTTACACTTAATTAGCATCTTAATGGCATCATTATTTTTATAAATTATATTAATTGTCGATAAAATAAATTAGTTATCATTCGAAAAAAGAATTATAAAATCGCGACGTGGTAATAAGCAGCCATTTTATGTAGTTTTACTGTGTTTAAATTATTGTTCATATAGCATTTAACTTCTATACATTTTTTATGAATAATATTCATATGCAGCTGGAATAATATATTGATTTTCAGAGTAATATTTTTGAGTAGTTTGGAAAAGTTATATGAGGAAAGATGAAATGAAATTAATGGCAACTACAGCTAGTTTTACCAATATACGTAGTTAACTTAGACACTAGATTGAAACTTAATAGTGGGGAACACTGGACATCATCCAGTAGTAATAGTAGTAGTAGTAGTAGCAGTAGTAGTAGTAAGGATTGGTGCAGTAATATAAATCAAGTCAAGAGGTCCGGCGTCGGACTTGACTTCTTGAGGCCCCGGGTTCGATTCCCGGGTCAGGTAACTTAAAAAACTAGAAATTTTGTATTTTCAATTTTTTACTAAATATAACGTTGCCCGGCATTGGATATGTGCCCGGTAAACGATGCTTGCATGGCTTGCAATGGCTTGCCACCTATCACATTGTGGAACTTAGTGTCTTCGGTTAGTCGTGGGTGCCCTGGTTTGCCTACCTTTAACGAGATGAAGGTACTAAAGCGGTTCTCGTAGGAGTGGGGTTTAATTTAAAATTATAAAAAATAAAAATTGTGTAAAGACGTAATATGATATAAACATATAAAATGATTTTGTATAAATTCAAAAATATTTGCAGACCACAATGTGGAAGGATATGTTGGGAAAAACAAATATATTTGAACCAACTTCTAACACATTTTCAGCAAATAAATACATTTCATAAAAAAAATCCAAACTAGTCACCCGATTAAGAGTCTATTTAAAAAAAAAACCCGTTTTGGTCTGGGCCTCCTGTGTAGGCCTGCCTTCCTGCCAGTCAGCTGGTAAAAGGTGAGCAAAGGAAAATGGGTAACCAATTTAATTGGCCTGATATTTCGGCCATAGGATAGCAACGCACCTATTTTATCACGGTTACACCCACTTGGCAGAATTTCATTTGCCATAATTTCGTCTGCCATAATGGTCAACACACATAATATTGTTTCTCACAATTTCATATGTCATACTCATTGTTTGATGTGTTAGTCACGCGCTAGAAACTTTTGTTTCCCATAAAGTCAGTTTCAATAATATTATTTGCTAGCACGAATATAAGCCATATTATCACTAGCCATAACATCACTTTCCATCAAAATATCTTCTAGAAAAAGAACATAAATTCGTTTTATACTAAATGATCAATAGATTAAGGTATGGTTTGGTTTGGTTAGGTTGGGTTGGAACATGAAGCGGAGGACACA
>NJDC01017444.1:0-13129 GCA_002245475.1 Calephelis virginiensis
AAAAAAAAAAAAGTGTCTTCACGCCCATATCCCCGAAGAGGTAGGCAGAGATACAACCAAGGCACCCACGACTAGCCGAAGACACAAGTCCCACAATGTGATAGGTGGCAAGCCTATCGCCAGCCGGGCACACATTTCCAATCCCGACCAACATTTTTTTTGATTAAAAAATTGGAACAATCCAATTTTCTTTTTGTTGGCCAACCCGGGATTCGAACCCGGGACCTCATGCAGTCAAGTCCAACACCCGGACCGCTAGACCACAGAGGCGATACATTGTATTTCCCAATACATTTCCCCATAAAACAGCCTCTGGTCTAATTCCATTTGTCTAAGTTTTCCAATTTTCGTTTATGTGGCCAAGTCTTTGGATTGAACTTGTTTGGTTAACATGTTTCATAAAACTTTATTATATTATTTGAATAACATTTTTACGATTTGGACTCATATATCATGTCTTCTTCTTTCTTTAAGTATTGGCCTACGTTACGTACGAACACGTTATGGTGGCAGGAATAGGTATGGCGGTAGTATCAATCCGGGTGAATCGCTGCGAAACTCTACCACCTAGTCAGATGTCACGGTGTTAGTAACGGTAAGCCTATGCTCGCTTTTACGAGCTGCCTGGCAGGAAGGCAGATGGTCTATTCTGCAAAGGAGCCAAGACCAACACGGGGAAAAACACACACACTACACTTTTTTACACTTTAGTAGATTTTTGAGAACTGCGTCTATGATGGGTAACGCTTTGTTAACTTAAACGCTATTTAATAGGTGACACACATATTTTATTATCAGAACATTTATATTCTTGGCCTTCCTTTCTTCAGGTTTTGGGCTTCACGCTAGTATTTTGCCATTAGTCAAGTAGAAATTTGCTTCAAATTTTACATCAATTTTGATAAATTATAATTAGTCATCAGTCATAACTCATAAGTCGTCAGTTAGTCATGTCAGGCTCTTGGGTAAAGCGATGGCCTCATTACCCAAGCTCATATAATGAGGTTTGGCGGCAACGAGGAAATACACGATACGCTAATTTCTTCCTGATTATTTCATTTCTGCACTTTCACTGAACGAAATTGTACAAAATGCCACCATAATTCTCTAATTTCACTCAATATAAACACGAAATTCAATAACTATGAAAAAATTACGACCATCTTCATTCACGTTGGCGCCAAAACTCCTATATCATGTCTTGACTAAGAAGTTAATACTATATGACACCTCTATCTACAGGGCCATCTTAGAATATGCTGGGGCCCTTGGACACACAAAAATTTAGGGCCCTTTTGGAATATAAATAAACTGAACTTATTTTTTTTGACTATGATTTTTTGGACACTCAATTAGGTACATTATTTTATTAATAATATTAGTATACTGCTTTTTTTATGATTACGATAGTAGTTTCTTTCGGTAATTCTGATGAGCAAAAGCTACTGCTTAATCTTCAAACTCAATTTTCTGAAGAATGTCGCTTTCTATGCTCATAATTATTGTTATTATATTATTATTATTTTTTTTATAATTATTGGCAAATTACTAAGTCGTTTTTAAGCTGCGAAATGAAACGCTCTCAAATTAGGGCAACGAGAAAAATGTAATGCACCCAACCAAAATAGTTTAAGGTTAAAAGTGAGTGAAATGGTCGATATATAGATCCCCTATACTCAGAGGGGGGCCCTGGGCACTGGCCCCGTGTGCCCTTATGGTAAAGACGGTATTGTCTACCTACCTATTATTGATTGAGGAATAGTAACAGATTAGACGCTACGAGGAAATGACAACAGATCATTTACAAAATATACATATGTGTATTTTTTTATTTAGTATTATATTCAGCCATTTTCTGATTAAGTAAGGTGGAAAGAAATATATTTCGCTTATGACCATAAAGCGTTAAGAGTACGTTGCCAAATTGAAAGTGAGGTGTTAAGAATTTTGTATACCTTATAACCGCACTCAGATACGTCAATTATATTTTAATCAGTCATTAAATCGACATTTCCTAAATAAAGTAAAAGTATCTTCACGCCCATATCCTGGAAGAGTTAGGCAGAGGCACAACCAAGGCACCCACGACTAGCCAAGCCTAAGTGGGAAGCCACCTATCACATTGTGGGATCCACCTATCCCCAAATGGGCACGTATCCAATCCCAGACAATGTTATTTTTTTGTTTTGTTGTTTTTGTTTTCTCTAAACAAAACGTCTCGTCTAGACGTCTCTGAGTGAGGACGTGTTTATATTCCAAAACGAAGCAATATAATGTCAAACACTACTGCTATGATAACTATACACAGTCCCAGTTACGATGCTAGATATTAGTAGTAGAAAAACTGACCATTGCTGTTCGCATTCTATGCTACACTCGAAATAAAACACGAGTTTCACAAGCACTGACGTTATGATGAAGGACAAAATAAGGCGTTACAGGTAAATCATTACAAAATTTTACCACCTTGTTAATGTTTATTTAGATCAGAGGTTCCCAAACTTATTTCATATAACGCCCACTTTGAAAATCAGTTGTTTTGTAGCGCCCCCCCCTCGTTTTTTTCTTGTCAATAACCTCAATAACATATTTGTTGCGCCTAGTTTAAAAAAAAACATTTTTTTCAAGATTTATACCGCCCCCCTCTAGGCTTCCACCGCCCACAAGGGGGCGTTATCGCCCACTTTGGGAAAGGCTGATTTAGATCCTAGCTTGAGTTATAATTTCAACATTAAATTTACTTAATGCTGATGTTACTAAACATTTTAGGAGCAACTCACGATATTGATTATTCCGAGAGTCTAAAAATGTTAGTTAATTTTTTTTGCTAATCTATTTCCAAATAAGGAAGACGTTCAATTCAATTGTATGTTTTTTGTATGTTATAGGATTAAGATGTTAGTATGCGTCACCAATTTGATCACTTCTTTGGCCGAAAGACTCGTATACGCCTAACTCCAGCGGTTCCCAAATTCGATTCCCGACAAGGTGTGATTAACATAGGTGTCTGTATTTCTGGGTCAAGATGTTAATAAATTTGTACAGGTGTGTATTTAGTTATTTCTATGTATGTCTTATAATCGTTTGCTGACATTGTTAGCAAAAGCATATAATTTGCTTACTTTGTGGTTAGAATCACCTACCATAATTTGTATTACTTGTTTAGGGATATTTTTTTTGTTTTTTTAATGATATTCGAAGGCAAACAAGCAGACAGATTTCCTGATGGTAAGAAATTCACGCCACCTAGAGATACCAAAGGTGTTATTGGTGCGTTGCCAACCTGAGGCCGGAATGTTAGGCCTCGAGCAAAAATAAGTTTACCGGCTACCTTGCCCTCCGAACCGGAACACGTTATGGTGGCAGGAATAGGTATGGCGGTGGTATTAATCCGGGTGAATCGCTGCGAAACTCTACCACCTAATCAGATGTCACGGTGTTAGTAACGGTAAGCCTATGCTCGCTTTTACGAGCTGCCTGGCAGGAAGGCAGATGGTCTATTCTGCAAAGGAGCCAAGACCAACACGGGGAAAAACACACACACTACACTTTTTTACACTTTAGTAGATTTTTGAGAACTGCGTCTATGATGGGTAACGCTTTGTTAACTTAAACGCTATTTAATAGGTGACACACATATTTTATTATCAGAACATTTATATTCTTGGCCTTCCTTTCTTCAGGTTTTGGCCTTCACGCTAGTATTTTGCCATTAGTCAAGTAGAAATTTGCATACAATTTACTAGAATCTGAATTCAATTATAATTAGTCATAAGTCGTCAATAAGTCATGTCAGGGTCTTGAGTAAAGCGGTGGCCTCATTACTCATGTTCATGTAGTGAAATTTGGCGGCAATGAGGAAATACACTATACGCTATTTTTATATATTACGCTATTACGATTTTTTTTCATGATTATTTCATTAATGAACTTTCACTGAACAAAATTTTACAAAATGCCACCAAAATTGACTAATTTCACTCAATATAAACACGAAATTCAAAAATTATAAAACTTCGACCATCTTTTCTCTCAATGGCGCCAAAACTCTCCTGGTCTTCCTTTTCCATTAAAAATAATGCACCCATATCACAAATTTATCACGCTTTGAAATCTACTTCGAAAGATGCGATACTTAAACGAGTAAAGTCATGAGAAGACAGATTCGATAAAACCCATCATCATCGTTGTTCTATCTAAGTCTGTATAATATGACGATGTTATGAGTACTATATAGTACCTACGTTGAAAAAAAAGGAATTGATTTGATATATCATCATCTTGATTTTGGATGTGGGTTTGGGTTTATACAATTTCTGGAAAATGAAAGTTATGGAAAAGTATAGGTGGTACAGTTTTACAACAACTGGTTGTCGCCCATTGGCAGAAATTCGATCATAATAAATTTTAATATGTTGTTGATAAGATTGCCATTTTCATTTCTCAATACCAACTACTTTGTTTCCAAACTTTTTAGTGCGCCATCTGTGATCTTTTATCGTTATCATCAAAATATGTTTGTGTGTGTCAAATGCTTGGTAGTATGGGTAATGTTTTATTTATTGATTTAATTTACTTTATAAGCATTATCATTGAAAAATATTAGCGTTCTGCACTTCTCCTACACATAAACTATAAGTGTGCCAAATTTTATGCTCCTGCGTCGCAATTTTCGTAAAAAAGGGTCCAAAGTTTTGGCATCACGTATTCATATATGGATTAGTTCTCCATGAGTGTGGCAGCTCGTAAGAGGCGAGCATTGGTCAAGATCACCACTAACAAGATCACTGGTGGCAGAGTGCTGAGCAGCAACTGGTGCGGGTAGGGTTCCACCGCCCTACCTATTCCAGAACCATAATGACTCGTCATGTTTCGGTCCGAGGTTGGGGTATTTGGTAGACTTGCACAACAGATCTAACATCTCTAAGTGGTGCCTCTTACCAGGAGAGCAGTGTACCTGAACGTTGAACTTTTACTCATAGATAAAAAAGGCGCTGGTGATTAGAAAGAGATAGCAGATTTTTTATAGAACTTTTGTCTATCTATCTGTTTCATTACCACGATTCACGCCGAATTTACTATACTGGTTGTAATGCAACTTAGCTTGTACGTATTTTATGTTTCGGGGAAAGTTACTAATTAATAAAAGTAGAATACTTTTTATCCCGATAACTAATAAGGTTCTGTGAGATAAGGTAAACTTCAAACTGTAAATTGGACTATTTTTAATTAACGCGTAGTCCTATGAATTTTATTGTTTTTTTTATTTGTAGTAGGTATATGATTTACAGACAGTCCCGTAAATTTTTCTAAGACATAAAAGTGATACAGTCATAACAATACTCAATATTATAAAGTAACTAGTCGCCTCTGTGGTCTAGCGGTTCAGGTGTTGGACTTGACTGCATGAGGTCCCGGGTTCGAATCCCGGGTCGGGCAACAATAATAAAATTTGGGTTTTCCAATTTTCTATTGAAAAGATGTTGCTCGGGATTGGACATGTGCCACGGTTGGCGATACGCTTTTGCCACCTATCACATTGTGGGACTTAGTGTCTTCGGCTAGTCGTGGGTGCCCTGGTTGTACCTCTGACTACTTCTTCTGGGATATGGGCGTGAAGATACACGTATAAAGTAACCAAATGATTTGAAATTTGGAATGTAGTAAAATATTTTCATTTGATTTTTTGCGACTCGCCCGGTTTGGTACCACCGACTTGCCTATTCCTGCCGCCATAACGTCAGCGTCAAGCGACTTTTTTCGACTCGCCCGAATCGGTATAACGTCACCCAGTCGGATGTCACAGTGTTAGTGATGGTAAGCCTATGCTCGCCTTTAACGAGCTGCCTGGCAAGAAAGGCAGATGGTCTATTCTGCAAAGGAGCCCGGACCAACACGGGCAATCCACTAGTACTAAACTTAAGCGTGCCTAAAATGACATATTCAATTCCATTTTCCAATTTGCATTTCAGGTAAAACATGAGAGTGAAATAAATGCATTCGAAATAAGAGCGCTACAGAAAATCTGTGGTGTAATGCTCGCTGCCCGCATCCGTAACAGTGAGATTCGAGAAAGAGTGGAATTGAAAGAAAGTGTTGGTATTAAAATGAGAAACGGCATGCTCCACTGGTTCGGTCATGTAGAAAGAATGACAAATAAAAGATTGATAAATCAGATATCCTACTGATAACACACAACATGATCGACAATTTAATTATACTAATTTTGATGTAGTTCTTTAATTAAGACTTAATTAAATAAATAAATTATTAAAATTATAAAAAAATATGTTCAACCTTAGTCATTTATTCATATTGGTAACAGTTAAATGTGCTAGAGGTGGGTCCCGAGCTTAGGAACTTTTTTTAGATGGGTCGTAGCCCAAACAATTTTGGGACAAGAAGAGTTAGAGCAGTCTCTAGGACATTTTCTAAGGGGTAAAAAGGGCAATGGATGTGGAGGAAGTCGGCCAGGTTGAACAGGATCGTGAGATTTGGCATTCGATACTTTCTGCCTATCTTGTAATGGTCTTGGCTTGAAGATGTGTATGTATTTTATGTATATATGAAATAGAGATTCAAGAGTAACCCTACAGAACACGATAAAAGCGACGTTCGTTATGCGTCATATCCTTTTATTTAAATTGGTGGTACCAGTGAAACTTCACCCAAATACAATAGATATTTTTTGCGTTTCCACTTTTCGAATGAATCTGTATATATAAAAATCAATGCCACTTTTCGTTGTAATTTTATAACTCAAGAACGGGCTCACCTATCCAAACCAAATGTTAAGGCTTTGTTCAGACTATTGAGTAGATGGTTTATATGAAGTTTGCATAAAATCGATCGAGCGGTTCTTCATTTCTCACATTTTTTGTAACAAATGAATTCAATAAACGGCGTATCATTTTATTTATGGGTATTTTTCAGTCAAACATTTTTCTGTTTTTGTTTTGTTGTGTTATTTCATTCATGCGGTCATATACGTAGCGAAGCACGTACAGGGCCGCTAGGTGAGTATGAACAAAAATGCCACTTAAATTAATTGATGAAGTGAAGACAATATTTTTTTACCTACTATTTCTAAATCCTTCTTCGTAAAGTTACAGTAATTATTTTGTTTTCTTTGACCTACTATGCTAATCTACACTAACATTAGAAACATCAAAGTATATAATATGATTGATAGGTTAATACGACTAAATTTCTGACTAGATTTTTGGAAATAGTAAAAGATCCGGGTGCAAACATGGCGCCTTGAAAGCGAGTTGAGAAAGTAACGTTTAACGTGGGTGAAGCGAATCGGTTTCTGATATTAATTAGAGAACAAAGTCATAATTGTAATTTAATTAGAATTGTATGTTTCTGAAAGGGTAAGGATATCTCTAGAAACGACGAAATCATTTCAACGAAGAAACTGGAGATCACACGTTACTCAGATTAGTGTGGACCTTTAACCTCATGCTTTGTGATATGAAAAGCGACCTTTAGACTTTATTTTAGCTAACAGTCCTCGAATCATCTCTCATGTTTAGCTATTAGTAGAAATTTAACTCGGGCCCAAGCAGAGGTTAATTGGTTCTCTTACTGATTAGCATAAAATTACAGATAATGAAGCAGGTGTATACTTCATGTAACCCTTGAATGTAGACTCACCTGTCCACCGCAAAAAGAGTTTTTAAATTCTTATACCAATTTTACAAAACGTTTGCAAATAATTGAAGGTTAATCAGTATTTTTTATATGATTTACACCACCAGCCAACAAGTAACCTTATGTAAAGTGTTTAGTGTTGCGCATGGACATGTGTAATATAAACTAAGTTACTGATGAGTAGCTTTTATGCCCGGAGCTATTAAAATAAACTAGTCGTTTTTCTAATGAATGGTAGTTTTTTTGTACGAATAAACAAAATCTAACTACGGTCGTGCGTTATCGACTGTTAACTTGAAACATTTTGTGTAACCATGAGGAATGCTTCGTCACTTTTAGGCAAACTACCAATGGTTATACCAAAGGAACTGGATTTAGAGTCTTTTGTCTAAAGAGTAGTTATAGTATTATAAATTGTCAGTTTACTAAGAACTGCGCAACTAATAATTAATAACTGACATATTATCTATATATACAAATTGAAATGAAATAATTAGCAGAAAAAATATATTTTTAAGAGATAAGACATCTAATAAGCTCAAGGCTCTCCTGTTCGTAAGAGACAACCGTGACCTATAGACATCATTGATGTTATAGGTGCGTGGCAGTCTATTGTACTAGTCTACTGGCTAACCAAATCAGCAGACTGGAACATGATAGTATCATTATGGCAATAAATAAGGCCGTAGATAAGGTACATTATCATCATCATCATCAGCTGGAGGACGTCCACCGCTGGACATAGACCTCCCCCCAAGAGCGCCACAAGTCACAGTCACTAGCCGCTTGTAACCAGCGACTCCCCGCGACTTTGACCAGATCCGTCGCTCAACACTACGTCCTCCGTACACATTATTAGGTACCTTCATGTTGATGTTTTTAAAGAAGAACATGATGTGCTAAATAAATAGTTAATCGTGTAGAGGAAACTATTTTTGCCGGTTCCAAATAATAAATCTGATAAAGTGAATGGTGATACCAAAACAATTGATGAGGACAACACAACATGAATGACTAAACGAAACTTCATCGAGGAAAATCCAGAGATGTAAATTCACCGGCATGACAATCAAACAATAGAACAAAAATATAAAACAAAAACACTAAAAAACTTACAATTGCTGTAAAATGTTTTTTGATGGAAATTGTTTTTCAGTAACTCCCGTGTTAATTGGCACCTAGTGAAAACTTTTGCATGTATCACCGAGATTGATAACATGAAAATGAATAAAAATGTCACACGTCCGCTCTCCATCGCGGCTGGATTACAACTGATTAAAGATTATATTATTGTTGTTACATATGCGCCGACGCATATTCTATTAACATTTGACTCCTATTAAGGAAGTCTAATCTAAAGGTTTTTGCACATATTACAACTTTTAAATATTTACAGGTACAAAAAATATCTGTTCAGAGTGTCATTTCTTCCCAAAATGGCAAGTTTTAAAATGTTACCTGCATCCAAGTTTTGAAATTATTCTCCAAAAATTAGGTACTTTGCTTATATTCAATAAGTAACCTGTATTTATGTGCAAATCATAGTTTACCTACTTCTTAAATTTTGTTTTAAGTGTTTTAATTTAATTTTCCAGGCAAATTATTAGCAAACACTTAAAACTAGCTTAAGATTTATTGACTGAGACGAAAGACGTTCTTATATCTTAACTATGAATATAGATACAATTACAATTTTTTATCTTCAACAAGAACCTTCATCTTACAATGACTAACACAGCAAAGAAGATTTAGTGAAACTGATCTATCCTTTCAATAATAATAATTCTAAATATCATGTTATTTCGAATTATATTAATAATTTAATTCATTAGTTAGATTATTGATATAATTTATTTATTTATTATTTTAAGTATTAGATTATTTAGAATTATTTTCTTATTCATCTGTGTGTTATAGATTATTATATTTGTAAAAAAAATATTTGTCTTCTAATACAAATCAACTTGTAAATAGCATCAGTAGAATCTGACTTTTACATTATCGAGTTCAAGGCCGAATGCTGACAATGAACAGCATATTTTATAGTACAATAGTTTTTGAAAACAAACATCATTATAACAAAATAGGAACGGTGATAATTCACTATAGGTAAAAGTTAATCACAACGTTATTTTTGTATATTAATGCGCGATTTTGACTAAGAAAACTTACTTGTCACATTCTTGTAACTGTTCCAACGTTACTTTATGGAAGAGAGAATTAGATATGTCAGAAAAATCATGATACTATAAATAATTGCAGTCGAAATGAAAGAGCTTCAGAAATCTAAGCGCTACATATTCGAAACAGTACGATAATAGAGACTATAGAGTTAAAAGAAAGTGTTGGTATAAAAATTAGAAAGGAATGCACCGTTGCTTTGCCAAATGAAAAAAATGGCAGATACACTGATAATCATGTGAATATGAATGGTTGTAAGTAGCCGGAAAAACCGAAGTTGACATTTTACTGCCAAATGGCTCGTGTTTTTCGACGTGTTCGAATGAAAAGAATAATTCATAAGAAAGAAGCTAAGCAGGTCAAAAGCAATCATGACACAAGGTATTAAACAATCTCTGCCTATCCGCTAGAGACTTGGTGTTAATATATGTATGTATGTAATTCTTTCAGTTTAACAGACGTCAACTTTAATTGATTTGTAGTGCAACAATACGCTCCAGCTCACACTACTAGCTTTATTTTGTATTGTAATTGAATAATTTAAAATCGTTAAACCGTCAGAATACAAATATTCTTAAGTAAATACATAAAAAGTGTAGAAAAAAATAAAATATACAAAATTTTGAAGGTGCTATGTATTTTTTGAATGGACGATGTATATTAAAGAGTTTTTTTTTTAATGGAGATAGATGGCTAAGTAGGTTTTTTGTAATTTATCTAAAGAATAACTACTTACCCATAGATGTACGGTTAATAAAGCAGTATATTATTAATATAATAAAAGATAGTAGTGGTCATCCATAGGTCGAAATTCGACCATAATAAATTTTAATATCTTGTTGACTTGTTGATAAGAACGCCATCTTCATTACCCAAGACCAACTACTTTGTTTCTAAACTTTTTAGTCCGCCATCTGTGATATTTTATCGTTATCATCAATATATTTATTCGTGTGTGTCAAATGCATGGTAGTGTGGGTAATGTTTTATTTCATTTAATTTACTTTATAAGCATTATTATTGAAAAATATTAGCGTTCTGCACTTTTCCTACACACAAATTAAAAGTGTGCCAAATTTTACGCTTTTGTGTCAGCGCAATATCCGTTAAAAAAGGGTTCCAAAGTTTTGGCATCACGTATTAACATATAGATAACGGAACAGTAGTTATAAAACTAAACAGCACCGAATATCAAGCTCCATTTTTTTATGACATTTTGATGAAATTCGCGCCGCCTAGAGACACCAAAGGTGGAAATAATGCGTTGCCAACCTTAGGCCGGGATGTTAGGCCTCGAGCAAACGCAAATGTTAAACGCATCCTCTACAAACGACAACCCATGGATAAATATACTACAGGGTAAATCTATCTTCTAAATTTACTGCTCGTCAAAATCCTAAAAACATGTATCTTAACGCCCATATCCCCATATAGGCAGAGGCACAACCGTGGCACCCATGACTAGCCGAAGACGCTAAGTCCCACAATGTGATAGGTGGTAAGCTTATCGCTATCCGGACACGTAGACAATACTATATATAAAATATATACTGTCTAATTTTTTTTTGTTGCCCGATCTGGGGATCCAACAAGTCAACTCCAATGCCGGACCACAAGATCACTTCAAAGTGAGGCAACTAAAACCGACATGCTATAAAAAATCATTGGGATACTGAGGCATCTGTCACGGTTTTACCCTATATGTTGCCCGCGGCTACAATCGAATATTAAAGTTATTTACCTCTCCCGTGGGAACCTTTTAGACATCGGGGTTAAAACTAGCCTATGATATAAAAACACAGCTAATTTAATATTTTTATATTCAATAAAATGTACAGACTGAGAAACTGGTTTTTAAATAACAAAGTTTAAGGCCTGTTATTTAAAAACCAGCTTTTTGGTCTTATCTTCAAAGATTCCGCATGTCTGCACTTATGTTTACATTTTAAACCTGGTTTAAAATTGACTTACAAATTATTTTATTTGGGTAATTCCAAAACACTAAATCGGTAAGAAATTCTAGGAACATTGAACAAAAGTATATACGAGTGTATAATAGACTCTATACTTGTTATCGTCGGCACTTGGTGGAGTTCACTTTTTTACACACTTTTTAAGGTAAACTCTTGTACTTTTCCACTATACACTTTATGATATGCTATGCATAGTCGACCGGTTCCCCTTTTCGCAGCACCTTCAGGGACTTTATAACTAAAGATAAATAAGTCTGTTTCATTTTAACGTATTGTTAAAAATATGTTCTAAAATAACCCTTCATTTTTTTGTTTTAAGCAAACGCAAAAGACGGTTATTGTGGGTTATTCTTTAAAGATAGACATATACCACCGCTTACTTCTTTTGAGATCTATCGAAGAGGAAAAACCCCACTATACATTGTTTTGTTAAAACTCAAAAGGTTTTGGCAGCGTTTTCGAGGATTATTTTTTGCCGACATATTGAACTAATATCATTGTAATATCGTTGGTTTGTACGAAACATAAACTTACTATACACTAAAACCTTCCTCAAGAATTGTTCTATCTATTGTTGAAAACCGAATGATAATCCGTTTAGTACTTTTCGAATAAATCGCGAACAGACAGACAGACAGACGCGGCGGGGGACTTTGTTTTATAATATGTATTGATTGAAAAAACAATTTTATTTTTGTTGCCCGACCCGGGATTCGAATCCGGGACCTCATGCGATCAAGTCCAACAACTGAATAGCTAGACCAAAGAGGCAGTTACATTATTTTTACATAAGCTATATAGTGTATATGGCCAGCATGCTCTGGCTTCTTAAGGGTCTACTATGTTCTACCCTGTATATGTAGTAGTAAACAATGAGAGCTCAATATCACTACGCAACGCAAAATTATCAAGCTGATTGGTAATTGCTCAGTCATTGACAATTCGAGACGCTCTACATTGGATGCGTTTACAAAAGCATGGAGCTGGTACTAAAAATGTATTACTGTTATTTAGCTTTCACAAGAAAAAAGTGGACAACAAACATATTTGGTCGAGTGGCTAGTGTACACCCTTAACTACATCGACCGACCGCGACGCTCGGGTTCGATTTCTGATGGCAAACATTTGTCTGATGAACATTTAGATTTCTACATTTCCGGGTCTGGGTTTTTATTAAATCTATTCTGGTATCTATTCAAGTATTTCTATGTATTAGAATCTTTGACTGACACCCATAACACAAGCATATAATTGCTAACCCCAAAGGTTAGATTAGATTCAATTTCTGTAACTTGTACAGGGATATTTATTACTGTTTT
>NJDC01017458.1:0-14596 GCA_002245475.1 Calephelis virginiensis
CACCAGAAAATTAATAGAAGAAGGCGTTACTTTGCGGAAATCCATACTTAAATCTAAAAAAAATTATTTTATTTGCAATTTTCCGCCAAAAAAATGTATATGTATAATTGCGTAACAAAACAGACAAAATAGTGAGCTAAGAATGAATTGGACTTACTCAGTATCTGCTCGACCTTTGTGGAGTGCAGTCGAATTCTCCTGATGATACTTCGGTTACGAAGCGAAACGTACGTTGAGTTCTTAGTAGTATGTGTATTGTTGGTGCTACTAAAACAGTTTAGTGGTGTGTATTTTGTGGAGCTGGATGTATTTGGGAGTTTTAGCTTCCGGTAAGTCCAATTCATTCTTAGCTCACTATTATGTCTGTTTTGTTACGCAATAATACGTATACATTTTTTGGCGGAAAATTGCAAATAAAATATATTTTTTTAGATTTTCAATTACCACCATTTTACTTATCATCACACACCTCTTAGCAGCGAATAAATAAAAAAAAACACTCACTCATCATCACAATAGTCATCTTCATCGTATCCATGGAACAGGTCACTCTCCAGGTCCTCAGCGTTGAAGTCCCCAGACAGATACATGTCATTTTCTATCCTGACTCGTTCCAGTTTGTCCATTACATTAAAAACTCCGAATTTAGGCTCTTCGTCACTTAGCTCGTTGTCTCTCTGTGGATAGAAGACAAAAAAAATATAAATTAGTTCAGATAATATACTAAGTATATATTTTGTTCGTTCCCCTTACTTCATGATTAATGTTATGGTATAAATATACGCATAAAAATAGTTGCCTGGAGTGTGACATAGGTGGTCATCATTTCGCAGTACACAAACTAAACATATTTTAAATGCATTCTATCTTTTTCTAATGAAACAAAAAGACAGAACATGACAGACATTTTCGAATAATCCGGACATGTTAAACTTTGACGTTTTTAATGAACTTTTCCGAGAAATAGATTATAAGTCTGTAGAAATATTGTATGCAAACTAAACGCATTTTGTATTTTTTTTATTAGTTTCCCGCTATTAGCTAGTCGCTATTTATGTAATAGCTCAACGGTTTCCTGCAAAAGAGCTGAATGACCTTAAATGTATAAAGATACAAAGTAATTCACGTATTAAAATAACAAACAGATTAGCTCACATTTTCTTTCCTTTTCTCCTTCTTAAAATCATTTTGGATTAGTTTGATATTCTTCATCTTGTCATCTCTTTCTACATACACCGTGTTGTTTAGCATTTCAGGTACATCAAGCTCGAAACCCTCTTTCGGTGGAGATATTTTTGTTTTTCTTCTGCGATTTTTTCTTCCTGAATTCCGTCTTTTTGGCTTTCTGTCCAATTCATTTTTTGTATCTTTATCTGTAAGTATAACTTTAAATTAAGGCATTTAGAAGTTTACAATGATCACCCGACTAACATTAATGATAATTCATTTCAATATGTGCAAATTTTGGAACGGTGATTCTGGTAACATTGACGTTTATATGATTAGTGACAAATATTCGTAGTAAATAAGATGGTGATAACCAATAGAAGCAGACATTGCTTTTCGGAAAACTATATTTAAAAAAAAAGATTTATTGACAATTTCCTGCTAAACATTACAATATCTATGTAGAGTGTATATTGTATGAACTGTTGGTACTAAATAAACAAACATATTATACCCGAAAATAATTACACAAATTGATCTAATCTCTAAGTAAGCAAATAACATATGCTTGTGCTTATATGTTGTGCTGTGCTTGCATATCCCCGAAGAGGTAGGCAGAGGTACAACCAAGGCACCCACGACTAGCCGAAGACACCAAGTCCCACAATGTGATAGGTGGCAAGCCTATCGCCAACCGGGCACATTTCCAATCCCGACCAACATTTTTTTTTTTTCATTAGAAAATTGGAAACATCCAATTTTCTATGTGTTGGCCGACCCGGGATTCGAACCCGGGACCTCATGCAGTCAAGTCCAACACCCGGACCGCTAGACCACAGAGGCGATTTAAATTGTAAATATATTTATTTACGTAGATCTATACAAAGATTATTGTGAGGCGTCTATATATGTCTAAAGTAAAAACTATCACCGGATCGGAACACGGCCACCAAACGATACTAATACTTAAATACCAGTTTTTTTAGAGTTTTTTTTTTACCACAAATTTAACAAACACCAGACAAATGCCTGCCCCCGTCGGAAATCGAACCCGAGCCTCGCGTTTGATCAGTGGAGCTTGGCGTGTGTGCTAACAAGGCGGCTATACTGAAGCAATAGGGGTGTATGTGTGGAAATATTTAGGTTTCTACTTTTGGTAAATTCAATCGATTTACTACCCACGTCTTTTTTTACTTATTAATTTTTTTTTCAGGAAAGAAAAGATTTTAAAACTTAAAAACATGCTAACACGTTTTCCAAACAAAAACACATAATTACACAAACAAAATCATAACAGATGAAGAAATAAAAAAATAAACTCGTTTGTTACAAACAAATTGAAAAAAGGAATGAAACAAAAAATACTATAGGAACTAATAATACTTAAAGAAAAACAATTAGATTGTGTTGATAATGTATCTATAGACACATAAACATGTTCTTTGAAATATTGAATTTTGAATTGCCCGCGAGGTTAATGGTCCCACAGGAACATGTTTTCGGGACAAAAACTATCAATTGTTTTAATCCAGTTACTACCCTCTACGAGTGTGCCAAATTTCATGAGAATTGGTCTATCCGTACAGAAATGATGCAGGTGAAAAGGGGATTCATTTTTAAATATAAGATAATGGGTATAAAAATAAAATATAAACCTTACCATCTTGTTTATTAAGTTCAATATAACTCTCTATGTAGCTACAATCCTTAACTAATAGTTCGTTGCTGAGATCCGGTTCACAAAGGAAAGAAGACTCCTCAGGGAGAGTCGCGTTTTTTACTTTTGATTTCCTTCTTCTTCTCCTTCCTAAAATATGGTAACATAACATATGAATATTTATATTTCTGATTGTCATGTCTGAATACAAAGGTATTAAAGGTAAGGATGTGATAACTCCATCAGATACTAATAGAAGTACTAGCGCAGAGTAAGAAGTCGAGTCTTGTAGACTTACATGTATACTTCATTTTCTTTCACTGCAATATCAGTACTCACTTTTTCGGGTTCTGGTTAATTGGGTAACATCGTAAATAATGCAAATCTTAAAATTTCATTCAAAAGTCAGCAACGCAAGTCATCAACATTGGAACTAAACACTTTATTATTACGCGCTACGAAAAATCTGTGGTATAACACTCGCTGACCTCATTCGCAACAGCGGGATCCGAAAAAGAGTGGGATTTAAAGATAGCGTTGGCATAAAAGTGAGGAAGAGCTTGCTTGGTATTTATATTCCACGCCTTTGTTTTATTTTTGGTATGTCCAGCGATTAATCCATTATTTGCGAACCGATTTTGAAAAATATTTCTTATTTGAAAAAGCGTACGTCCGTCTCAGTCCCACCAAGTCAGGATCATATGATCGTATCCCGAAATAACAGGAAATCAAATTTTACTTATTCGATTTTTTTAGTTTGCAATTAAAATTATTGTATCATACCTTTTGGCGCGTCTGCGTTTTTCTTTATATTTTCCAGATCCTTGTTCCGTTTGTTCTCGCGTCCCTCGGAGGGGTCAAATAGGCTGAAGAACGATTCCATTTACACCTTAAACAAACAAAACCTAAGGTTAGTACTGCGGCCGCTCTAGTAAAGATTGTATTACAGTTAGTGTCCGACCAAACTTTCGGTTTGGGTCAGTTTCAGTGAAAAATTCAAGTTTCTGTGGCAGTTTCGTTTTCGGCATAAAATTGACCGAAACTTTTGCCAAAACCGAATCTGTAACGGAAGTTGTCGAGCGCGTTCGCCTAACTTCGTTTCGCGCGGCAACAAGGGCGGACCCTGATGGCGGCCCTGTTCGGAAATCATCGTGCGGCGTTCGGCTTCACAACTTAGACGGTGCGTTACCGCCCGACACAAACATTCATCGGAGGTTATGTTTTGATAGAACTGATTTCATGTAAGTGTTTGTTTAATTTATGTTCTTGAATACTTTAAATACCTAGTTGAATATTGAATCCGTAGGTACTTTGTTTTCTTGTTATAAGCGAATCTACTGGCTTGACAAAGAGATTCTAAATGAATTATGAGAAGTGTTAAATTTCGTTAATTAAGATAGCAGTATTTCTTTGAATTACACCAATAAATAATTGTAACAAAGTAAAAATACAGTGTATTATTTAACATACCTACAACAATAAAAAAAATTTAAAAATGCATTAACATTTGGGTGTTTGACGTTATATTGTATAAGGTCACGTGAGTGTCGGTTTCGGTTTCGGTCGAAACTGAAGTCACGACCGAACATTCGGTTTTGGTTTCGGCCAGAAAATCAGTTTCGGTAGGTCTCTAATTACAGTATAATATAGACCATACCAACTTAAATCTTACATTTTTACAGAATAGACCATTTGGCTTCCAGATGTTTACGGGTTTGAGGACCAAACTTATAAAAACTTGAGGCCTAACATCCTGTTCTCGGGTTGGCAACCCACCAATACCACCTTTGGTGTCTCTCAGCGGCATGAATTTCTAACCATCAGGAAACCAGTCTGCTTGTTTACCTTCCAATATCATAAAGAAGTGTATGTTATATACTTTTGTGTATTAGCAGCTTATAGGTAGTCCCTGTCAACGGTTAGATACCTTTTCCAACGGGAAAAAGTTTAAACTCCTGTATTTAAAAGTAACAACTGCTAGCTGTAGTAAGAATTTGGGGGAGGGAGACAGCTAGTTTCTGATAAAAGTTTTTGTTCTGATATAAATTACAATAACTAGATACTATCTTTGCAAACTTGTATCGTATTAAGTGGGTGTTCTGTTATCTCGAAGTTCCTCTTATCGTACAAAGCCAAAATCTTCATCGCTACACTTCGTCACGTAGATATGAGGATGAAAATTTACAGTAGTTAAAGTAGATTTTCATTATCAATTCAAGTTTGTAAAATATTTAGGTGAGTTTCAGCCGAAACTGAGGGCAAGGTTCAGTCAGATGAATTACTATAGATTTATTACTTGATTAGTGTGGATTGGTAAATCTGCTTCGCTTTTCTTGTCACCAAAATTTAAATGCTTGCCACTTAGAAAATGGTTTTAAGTCCAGCCTCACGTTGGCACAGCACAATTAAAATCTTTGATGTATTTGACCGCCTCGTTGGTCGAGTGGTTAGCGTACACCTTACTACACCGATCAACCGCGAGGCTCGGGTTCGAATCCCGACGGGGGCAGGCATTTGTGTGTTGAACATTTAGATGTCTGCATTTCCGGGTCTGGGTGTTTATTAAATTTATTATGGTATCTATTTAAGCATTTCTATGTATTAGTATCGTTGACTAACACCCATAACACAAGCATATAATTTGCTTATTTTGCGGTTAGTTTCAATTGGAGTAACTTGTCCAGAAATGTTTATTTGTTTGTTATTTATTTATTTAGACAATGTGTATTTGTTTTGTGATCAGGACATCCGTCAGCTTGTTAACTTTCCTTTAATATAAAAAGTGTTTAGTTTTAGTAGCAGACTGGTTTACATGACGTTAGTTTCTCCTTTAAATTTATAGCAGCATAGAATTTAATTATAATGTGGGGTCATTCAACCAAACGCTGTAAACATTATTGCGTTTATTTATAAGTTTATCGCATTCAAAAATAGCAAGATATACATTCCAGATTACGAATGAGTCACTGCAGGGACTTCACTGATATGAAGAGGTTTGTTGGTATGAAAGCGACAATGCCACAAAATCTAAAAGTACTAAACAATTTTAATAATACTTTGACCGTCTTATTAATAAATATGGTCTAACGTGGGAGTAAAATTAAGTTGATATTATAGCCTGTATCACATTGCAATAAGGACTATAATACTTGGTTGAACCTTGGAGTACTTTATTCCGTGTTGAATAATTAGTCGCATAAGTGTCTGCTTTGGTTGGGTGTTAAGCGAAGAATGTTAGATGAAAGATTGACAAAGCAAATATACCTACAATGCGAATGTGGATGGATGTCGGTACCCGGGGAGATACCTATAGGTTGATATTCCACGATCAAATCCCTCGTCTTAGTCTTCAATGCGGGGGTCGCCAAATCTTGGTAAATATTATTATGAATGCTTTAGTCATACTTTAGTAAAAAGTACTTGAATACAATTTTCTCGAAATTTTAATATTTGCTTCTGAGGTTTGTCAGGTTTGTCAGCAAGACAGGTTTGTCAGGATCGTGAGGTCTGGCACTCGATATTCTCTGCCTACCCCGTAAGGGACTTGGCGTGAAGATATGTATGTATGTATGTATGCTTCTGAGAAAAAATAAGTAACATTTTTGGAGGCCTCTCGCGGAATAAATGGAGCTATAAGAAAATATGTAAGAACGCCCGTAAATTTCAGTTATGATTTTAAATTGACAATTGAAAATTATGATGATCAAAGTACGTAATTGAATTTCACGACGACGAAGTCGCGGGACAAATGTTAATTAGTTTCTTTATATCTGCTTTGACAAAGAGCAAAAACATAAAGAAAAGAGTGTTTTACATTTCGATTGTGTAATAATGTTTGTCAGAGGTTTAACATAAAAAGTATTGTTTACGTAGATTATTTGGCAACAAAAGCAATACCTACCTGAAACTTTGCCAATTTTGATGGCGTCCGTAAATATTTTGATGCTACTTATAAGCTATCTGTCTGTATTTATATTTGCCAAATTCATATACCTACATGTAATATAATATTAATACGTGAAGCAAAAACTTTGGAGCCATTTTTACGAAAATTGTGCTGACAGAGGAGTATGAAATTTGGCACACTTATAGTTTGTGTGTAGGAATAAACACAAATATTTTTTAATGATAATGTTTATAAAGTGCATTAATTCAAAAAATAAAACATACACATACTACCATGCATTTGACACACACAAACAAATATATTGATGATAACGTTAAAAGATCACAGATGGCGCAATAAAAGGTTTGGAAACAATGTAGTTGGTCTTGAGAAATGAAGATGGCGTTCTTATCAACCAAAATATTAAAATTTATTATGGTCCAATTTCGACCAATAGGCGACCACTAGTGTTAGGAAATAGTTACGCCTGAATCTTCGTTTAAATAGCTTGCGCACCACAATGTGCAATCTGCCAGTGCCATTACCTAGGTATCCTATTAATAAACAAAGACTATAATAAATGTGAAGTTAGGTTAAGATTACAGTCTATAACAATGTAACTTACTATACCAGATTAAACCTTGAAGTACTTGAAGTGTAATAAAACAGTTAAAATTTGATGTTTTATAAGCAGAAATATCGCCTATGTGGTCTAGCGATTCAGTTGTTGGACTTGACTGCATGAGGTCCCGGGTTCGAATCCCGGGTCGGGCAACGAAAAGAAAATTGGATTTTCCAATTTTCTAATAAAAAAAATTTTGCTCGGGATAGGATATGTGCCCGGTTGGCGATAGGCTTGCCACCTATCACATTGTGGGACTTAGTATCTTCGGCTAGTCGTGGGTGCCCTGGTTGTGCCTCTGCCTACCTCTTCAGGGATATGGGCGTGACGATACTTTACTTTTACTTTTTATAAGCAGAAATCAGCTGTTTTTAGCCGACTTCGGAAAAAGAAGATTGTAAGTTCATCTGCCACTATTTTATGTATTTTAATCGATATGTCCGTCATTTTTTAAAACGATTATATTGTTTTATTAGAGATAGCGTACTTCCGAAGTGGCCCCATTGCTAAGTCTGGTTCTGATATAGCATCTTAGACAAATCAATGACAATAACTATTTTTTTCATATATCTACACAACAAAAACGGTAAAGTGCGAGTCGGACTCGAGCACGAAGGGTTTCGTATCTATAATTTGTGAGTTTTTATGTATTAGATTAGGTATTTAATTTAATAGTTAACTAGCGGTCCGGTACGTGCTTTGCTACGTCTATGATAAAAAGTATATAACCACATCCGTAAAGTATATAACCACATGAATGACATGATACAACAAAACAAAAAAAGAAAAAAAACAAATGAGAAAATTTTCAATATGACAGCACAATCTCCATCCTAAAAAAGTTGCAATTTGATATAAAAATACCTATTAACAAAACGATCTGCCATTTATTGAATTTGTTTGTTACAAAACATGTGATAAATGAAGAACCGCTCGACGGATTTTATGCAAACTTCACATAAACCATCTACTAGTTAGTTAGCTGCTCTCGTTGAGAATCAAACTCAAGTTTCACAAGTGGTGGGATGAGTTAGTTAGATGGGGCAGTCAAATACAAATTATTATTATTATGTTTCTACACCAAAGTTTCCTGTTGTGCCCTTCAATTCATAAGTCTGATAATAAATTATTATGAATTATTGAGTCACCACAACACATTACATAAATTTCACAACATTTCATGATCATACATTGGTAATATAGGGTAATATAGTATTTTTTTCTAGTGCCCATTTTTGTTATTTTTTTGTGATTAATCGGTGGCTCTGCTGATACAACCGTCGCCAAAAGCCACCATAGATGTTGGGTGCATTGCTATTTTATATCTGGGATTTTAGGTCACTTTTGGATATTGGCTACCCTATTATCTAGTGGAACATGTTGATGACAAGCACAGATGCTACATCAGCAAGAATAGATCCAGGTGCTATTGCACAACACTCTACAATTGATGATATTGATGATAGTGGCTTCTACTGGATATAACCAACAAATAGAAATTGTCAGATTTTCACCAGAGGTCAATGGGGTCACCACAATGTTACAAACTTATATTTTACAATATTATGCAAAGTTATATTACAAAAACTAAGTAGGTCTAAATAACTAAACTACTAGTCTCTGTTTAAACCTTAAATGATAACATTTTTTCAGGGTTCCATGGCCAAATGACATAAAACAGAATTCTTAACTATTTTATACAAAAATAAAAAAACATGAGTTGAGGAACTGAAGGAAAACAAATTCCTACACAGGGATTGTAACAAAAAAATATTTTTTATCAAACATTCATGTAAGGTTATTTATAAATAGATATTTCAAAATGGTAGAAAACGTCCCCCAAGTGACATTTGAAATAATATAGTGAAAAATTTATAAAATATATACTATGCAGTATCCAATAAATACTCTACTAAAATTGGTTTGATTGAGATAGTCAGATAAAAAATTATAACAGTATATTACAACACCAACTAAGATACTACCTTTTAGGCAAAGTAGTAATGTTCACATTCATATCTCCAAAGAAGTAGATAGAAATACAACCAGGGCACCCACAATTAGCTGAAGGTACTGCTTAGTCCTACCTTAAGTTAGTACTTAGTACATAAATATTAAGAACTAGTTAAAATATCTAATACCAACAATCCCTAGGTTGACATTCCACAATCAGACTGGGTTTTGTACAAAAATGTTGTCAAGAACCACCAAAAAAAAACACCAAAGAAGTTATGCAGGTCTACAACAATGGTGAAATTTAGCACTCAATAGACTCTACCTACCCCATTAGGGGCTTGGCGTAAAGATAAGTAAGTATGCCAACAATTCTCTGAAAACTACTTGCACACAAAGCATTGATAAAAACATTATTTTCAGAAATGTTGAAATAACTGTTTCTTATCAGATTAATTATCTCTATAAAGTATACAAACAATCACGACAGCAAACGATATTTTTTAAGAAATGAAAATTGAGAACACAGTAGTGTTCATATTACTAATTTTATAAAATAAATAAAATTGCTGTACATGTTATTAATAATGATAAAATTAAATTATTATTTAGTGATCACCAGAATAACACTTGTCATAAAGCCTTTGTTATTTAAACAACTTAAAAAAAGAAATTTGTTTACTTTTTTAAATCTAAAATTAAATCAAGGGTACTCACTTTAATTTGTACCAGCTGTTTCCTCGAGTTCAAGGTCTATCGCAACTGCTTTCAAAGCTGGTTGCTACCTCAATGTTCGACTAGAATATGAAGTCAACACTCAACAGTACACAATTATTTACAATGACGCAATAACAAATATTCTATTTTGCAACTGTATAAACAAACAATAGTATGTACCGCTGATTTTTTTCTAAATATAACTTTAATATAACATGAAGCATTTGTTTTCTCTTATAATAGTAAAATTTGAAATAGAGAATGTATTTACTATTCAATAAATTAAATTATTGTGAAATTGGTAATTCCCTTCTAAAAATGATGAAATCGTTTGACATTTGACTAGCCATTTCCAAATTCCAATGTCTTATGCTTTGGTCTTATGTCTGCCATTGTCAACTAATTACACTAATCCTCCGCTAGGAGTAATCTAATTATGTCGGCAATAGATTTAATGTCAAGAATAAAGTTATAAACTAGCACTAGAGTGAAGTTTTGGCGCCATCGAGAGAAGGGATGGTCGAAGTTTTTTCATAATTATTGAATTTCGTGTTAATATTGAGTGAAATTTGTCAGTTTTGGTGGCATGACTTATTGATGACTTACAACTGATGACTAATTAAAATTTTTTTTTTGGCGGAAAATTGCAAGTTAAATAGTTTTATTTAAATTTAATTAAATATTAATTGAAATTGATATAAAATTTGATGCAAATTTCTAGTTGACTAATGGCTAAATACTAACGTCAAGGCCAAAACTTAAAGAAAGAAAAGAAAGAAGATGGTAGAAGTTTTTTTCATAATTATTGAATTTCGTGTTAATATTGAGTGAAATTAGTCAATTTTGGTGGTATTTTGTACAATTTTGTTCAGTGAAAGTGCACAAATGAAATAATCATGAAGAAATTAGCGTATCGTATATTTCCTCGTTGCCGCCAAAACACATTACATGAGCTTGTGTAAAAAGGCCACCGTTTTACCCAAGAGCCTGACATGACTTCTTGACGACTTATGACTGATGGTTAATTAAAATTGATATAAAATTTGATGCAAATTACTACTTGACTAATGGCTAAATACTAACGTGAAGGCCAAAACCTAAAGAAAGAAAGAAATAGCACTAGAGTTTACAGTCAAAAGAAGCTTCAAGAAGCATAAGCTAGAAATGGAGGTCATAATATTTGAAAGAATAACATGAAGTCAGCAGGAATGATCACGAATAACCTTCTTTGTGACACTTTGTGTTGCTAAACAACAGACATATTTTCGTTAAGAAAATTGAAAGTACCTACGTGTATAAAAAATATTAATTATTTAATTCACTACAAAACTTTTAATCTGTTTTGAAATATTTCAAGCACTTATCAAAAAGAAAATGTAATCTTCAAAATAATAATTACGACAAAGTTATTAACGAGCGAACTATTTGATCGTGAATTTAATTTTCCCCTGATGCTTACAACCATAGACATTGAGCTTATGTATCTGTTTTTTTATTCTTTCATCTACCGATCTTTCCACGTGACCGAATCAAGCAATGAAGCATGCCCTTTCTCAAACGTATAGGTAGGTATTACTTGTGGCTGAGAAACACTTTCTTTCAATCCTCCCTCTGGGAGGTGATTATGTAACTCAGTTACCAACTTAAAATGGATGAGTGTACATCGAATCGCTGTCAAATGACGTGTTTTGTATTTGCTATCTCCAGTAACCATCAGAAATACAATAGAGATAGCAAACACAAATGACGTCATTTGATGTACACTTTTATAGTTTGAGTTGACAACTGAGATACATAATTACCCTCCTGATCTCACGAATGCAATCAACGATCGTAACATTAAAGATTTTCCGAAGCGCTCTCCATTCAAGTGCAAATATCCTAGTTTCAAATAATGTGCATTTGAAAAACTCAATTGTTATTGTCTCCGTGTGAAGGAGATCTTAGACAATGTTCGTCTCTGGCTACATTGGTTCAATACTCCGTCAGGGGTAATATTGTTCTTTAGCTCGATGTTTATTTGACAATTGTGAACAGCTGATACAATGACACAATGTGTCACGTCATGATAGCGGTTAGGTACAACGGTAGGTTTCTTTTGAAAATTCTGTATCATGAATTAGTAGGTACAGTGTATTATCTATGAGTATGATCTACAAAGTACATTTTACGATCATTAGATTTAACTTTTAAGGCGTCAATTCTAATAATTGCGTTCACTGAATTAATTTTATAGTTAATTTACAGAAGAGTTGAAGATACATTTATTATAATTACAATGTCTATTCAGATAGACAATAATCTAAAAGACACTAAAGAGAAAATGTTTGAGCAAAGAGCACATTACGTACCATGTAAAATAGAAGAGGATGGACCGGCAGAGGTAAAGAAATACTTTGAACCATACCTGAGTAGCGACGATGAGAACGGAGGTAAAAATATGTTTTTAACATTACCGGTTACATATTAACTGTAGTCTGTAGCTGCCATTTAATATAGAAAATCTGGAATTTCATGCATGCATCCTTTAAAAAATATCGATGTCCTTAAAAATACTGTTTTCACTGGTCTTAAAAACCAGCAGGACAATCGAATACATGTTTGAAAAAGTTTTTGTGTTCTATTTCATATTAGTATAATATAGAAATAATTCCCAATTTGAAATTGGGTGTTTTTGCATTAACTTTATACAATAAGTTTGTTTATAGATACATCAAGATTTTGGCAATAAATCATTATATGAGTAATTTTCAAATTTAATGGGTCGTTGTCAAATTGGTGTTACAGAACTGTTGCAACAAAACTATTGTAAAATGAACCAAAGTAACCAAATTGTAATTTTAAAGCTTAGTGTACAACAGCCAGAAAAATATTATCACACTTTTCGATTTTATTGTTCCAGTAACTGTTTGTCTACTTAGGTTAATTTTGAGGATTTTAAATAGTTATTCCAAGAATAATAAATCAGCTTTTTAATGAAAAAATATATTTTTCACAACATAGTAGGTATATTATAACAATTTGTGTTTTAAATCTTGTTGGTTGGAGTTTGATGTGGCTTTGGAAGATACTACGTCCACAAATCACGCACATTCATCATGTGCAGTTGGGTTAGCTTCAGTAATGTTAACTCACAGAATGGTTTATATTCCTATAAAAACTCCCAATTTGAAAATAATTATTAGTTTTCAATTTGTGTAACTTAATTACATCTCAGCTTAAACAACAAGCGACTCCTGAATATAGAGTTAATCGGAAAAAAGGTACTTAACGAAATAGGAGTAAAAGTATTGATGATAGTGAGTTATCACTACTACCTTTAGAAATTAAAATTATTGACCTTAGGAATTAACGCGATTCGTTGATAGACTTGTATCAAAAACTCAATCTTTGCTTGAACTTCCAACAGACTTTGAGCAAAATTTGTTAACATTTAGCATAACTCTATTCCTTTCCAACTGTATTTGAATTTTCTGCCAGCGAACACATCATTCTGAATTAATAGTACCTAAGTTTTTTTTAAATAATTTACCTATTGATAGTTTTTTTAATTGTAATGTATAAATAAACAAAGGTGAATATTAATTATCAAAGTTGGTTAATTCTTATTGTATAACTACTACAGTTACACAAGTTACTCAGAACAGTTTGGTAATGTAACGAATTGTTACCAAACTGTAAACAAAAACAAACATCTAATTGTTGTTATGGATGATAAAGGAAATAATAACTTGGTATTTATTGCAAACTTTCTTGATAAATGTATAATTAATAGCTCTCATAAATCACACAAGTATAACAATCATAACTTACCAACAAATCGCAAAATTCTTTTTTGATCACCAAACTGTAAAACAGCTTTTCACTGCGGACACGCACACATTAATAGTCATTATCTGTATTTAACACAACCCATGGCAATTTTTAATAGCCAATCAGAATCAAGTCAGTTCAGCCAACATCATCGCATTAGGTTGAGTTCAAAATTTAAAGAAAATCATCTTGATATTACGTTACAAAAGAGTTTGTTACCAAACGGTTAATTTGCAGGACCATCAATGTAACTTGCTATAGTTCCATGTTCCTTAACGATTTGTTTTTTAAATAAATATATATCATAATTCTAAAAATCAAAATTAGTAAGAGGGATTATGGCATTTAAGCGTAATTAAAAACATTAAAATAACTCATGTAAATTGAGCCTGAAGTTGCAAAGGGATGGGCGGACAAACTTTTTTTGTATGGAGACAGAAAATCAACAGTTCAAAAAGTTTTATAAAATTGACATTATGTAGTACAAAAAAGGTATTTAATACTGATTCTACAAAATATAATGATTGTTATCACCTCTGTGGTCTAGCGGTCTGGGTGTTGGACTTGACTGCATGAGGTCCCGGGTTCGAATCCCGGGTCGGCCAACAAAAAGAAAATTGAATTTGTTGAAATTGAATTGAAAAATGTTGGACGGGATTGGAATTGTGCCCGGTTGGCGATAGGCTTGCCACCTATCACATTGTGGGACTTAGTATCTTCGGCTAGTCGTGGCTGCCTTGGTTGTACCTCTGCCTACCTCTTCGGGGATATGGGCGTGAAG